>QCXZ01000003.1:46599570-46859640 GCA_025024175.1 Rhyzopertha dominica
ATGTTTTGCGCCTTAATATATCGCCAAAATTTTGTACAGAGATATTCTTCGACATAGAATAATTATCTCAGTATTAGATAATTCGGCTTTCTGGATTATATTGCAAAAATAACGAGATACCCTTAACAGCGAATAATTAACAGAGGCCTTATTTAAACATGTGCGAAAACCAAACTTTGCACAAAATTACTATATCCCAATACAATCATTACCCCTGGCGTCAGATCGCTTTGGCCTTCCGAACTAGAGGGTAGAAAAAATACAACACCCTTAACAGCGAATAATTAACAGAGGCCTTATTTAAGCATGTGCGAAAACCAAACTTTGCACAAAATTACTATATCCCAATACAATCATTACCCCGGCGTCAGATCGCTTTGGCCTTCCGAACTAGAGGGTAGAAAAAATACAACACCCTTAACAGCGAATAATTAACAGAGGCTTATTTAATGTGCGAAAACCAAACTTTGCACAAAATTACTATATCCCAATACAATCATTACCCCGCGTCAGATCGCTTTGGCCTTCCGAACTAGAGGGTAGAAAAACAACACCCTTAACAGCGAATAATTAACAGAGGCCTTATTTGCATGTGCGAAAACCAAACTTTGCACAAAATTACTATATCCCAATACAATCATTACCCCGGCGTCAGATCGCTTTGGCCTTCCGAACTAGAGGGTAGAAAAAATACACCCCTTAACAGCGAATAATTAACAGAGGCTTATTTAAGCATGTGCGAAAACCAAACTTTGCACAAAATTACTATATCCCAATACAATCATTACCCGGCGTCAGATCGCTTTGGCCTTCCGAACTAGAGGGTAGAAAAAATACAACACCCTTAACAGCGAATAATTAACAGAGGCCTTATTTAAGCATGTGCGAAAACCAAACTTTGCACAAAATTACTATATCCCAATACAATCATTACCCCGGCGTCAGATCGCTTTGGCCTTCCGAACTAGAGGGTAGAAAAAATACAACACCCTTAACAGCTAATAATTAACAGAGTCCTTATTTAAGCATGTGCGAAAACCAAACTTTGCACAAAATTACTATATCCCAATACAATCATTACCCCGGCYTCAGATCGCTTTGGCCTTCCGAACRAGAGGGTAGAAAAAATACAACACCCTTAACAGCGAATAATTAACAGAGGCCTTATTTAAGCATGTGCGAAAACCAAACTTTGCACAAAATTACTATATCCCAATACAATCATTACCCCGGCATCAGATCGCTTTGGCCTTCCGAACTAGAGGGTAGAAAAAATACAACACCCTTAACAGCGAATAATTAACAGAGGCCTTATTTAAGCATGTGCGAAAACCAAACTTTGCACAAAATTACTATATCCCAATACAATCATTACCCCGGCGTCAGATCGCTTTGGCCTTCCGAACTAGAGGGTAGAAAAAATACAACACCCTTAACAGCGAATAATTAACAGAGGCCTTATTTAAGCATGTGCGAAAACCAAACTTTGCACAAAATTACTATATCCCAATACAATCATTACCCCGGCGTCAGATCGCTTTGGCCTTCCGAACTAGAGGGTAGAAAAAATACAACACCCTTAACAGCGAATAATTAACAGAGGCCTTATTTAAGCATGTGCGAAAACCAAACTTTGCACAAAATTACTATATCCCAATACAATCATTACCCCGGCGTCAGATCGCTTTGGCCTTCCGAACTAGAGGGTAGAAAAAATACAACACCCTTAACAGCGAATAATTAACAGAGGCCTTATTTAAGCATGTGCGAAAACCAAACTTTGCACAAAATTACTATATCCCAATACAATCATTACCCCGGCGTCAGATCGCTTTGGCCTTCCGAACTAGAGGGTAGAAAAAATACAACACCCTTAACAGCGAATAATTAACAGAGGCTTATTTAAGCATGTGCGAAAACCAAACTTTGCACAAAATTACTATATCCCAATACAATCATTACCCCGGCGTCAGATCGCTTTGGCCTTCCGAACTAGAGGGTAGAAAAAATACAACACCCTTAACAAGCGAATAATTAACAGAGGTCTTATTTGAGCGTGTGCGAAAACCAAACTTGCATAAAACTTACTATATCCCAATTCAATCATTACCCGCGCATCAGATCGCTTTGGCCTTCCGAACTAGAGGGGTATAAAAATACAACACCCTTAACAGCGAATAATTAACAGAGGTTCTTATTTGAGCGTGTGCGAAAAACCAAACTTTGCACAAAATTACTATATCCCAATACAATCATTACCTCGGCATCAGATCGCTTTGGCCTTCCGAACTAGAGGGTAGAAAAATACAACACCCTTAACAGCAAATAATTAACAGAGGCCTTATTTAAGCATGTGCGAAAACCAAACTTTGCACAAAATTACTATATCCCAATACAATCATTACCCCGGCGTCAGATTGCTTTGGCCTTCCGAACTAGAGGGTAGAAAAAATACAACACCCTTAACAGCAAATAATTAACAGAGGCCTTATTTAAGCATGTGCGAAAACCAAACTTTGCCACAAAATTACTATATCCCAATACAATTCATTACCCCGGCGTCAGATCGCTTTGGCCTTCCGAACTAGAGGGTACAAAAAATACAACACCCTTAACAGCGAATAATTAACAGAGGCCTTATTTAAGCATGTGCGAAAACCAACTTTGCACAAAATTTACTATATCCCAATACAATTCATTACCCCGGCGTCAGATCGCTTTGGCCTTCCGAACTAGAGGGTAGAAAAAATACCAACACCCTTAACAGCGAATAATTAACAGAGGGTCTTATTTGAGCGTGTGCGAAAAACCTAACTTTTGCACAAATTACTATATCCCAATACAATCATTACCCTGGCGTCAGATCGCTTTGGCCTTCCGAACTAAAGGGTAGAAAAATACAACACCCTTAACAGCGAATAATTAACAGAGGTCTTATTTGAGCGTGTGCGAAAACCAAACTTTGCATAAAATTACCATATCCCAATTCAATTCATTACCCCGGCATCAGATCGCTTTGGCCTTCCGAACTAGAGGGTATAAAAATACAACACCCTTAACAGCGAATAATTAACAGAGGTCTTATTTGAGCGTGTGCGAAAACCAAACTTTGCACAAAATTACTATATCCCAATACAATCATTACCTCGGCATCAGATCGCTTTGGCCTTCCGAACTAGAGGGTAGAAAAAATACAACACCCTTAACAGCGAATAATTAACAGAGACCTTATTTAAGCATGTGCGAAAACAAAACTTTGCACAAAATTACTATATCCCAATACAATCATTACCCCGGCGTCAGATCGCTTTGGCCTTCCGAACTAGAGGGTAGAAAAAATACAACACCCTTAACAGCGAATAATTAACAGAGGTCTTATTTGAGCGTGTGCGAAAACCAAACTTTGCACAAAATTACTATATCCCAATACAATCATTACCCCGGCGTCAGATCGCTTTGGCCTTCCGAACTAGAGGGTACAAAAAATACAACACCCTTAACAGCGAATAATTAACAGAGACCTTATTTAAGCATGTGCGAAAACCAAACTTTGCACAAAATTACTATATCCCAATACAATCATTACCCCGGCATCAGATCGCTTTGGCCTTCCGAACTAGAGGGTAGAAAAAATACAACACCCTTAACAGCGAATAATTAACAGAGGCCTTATTTAAGCATGGTGCGAAAACCAAACTTCGCACAAAATTACTATATCCCAATACAATCATTACCCCGGCGTCAGATTGCTTTGGCCTTCCGAACTAGAGGGTAGAAAAAATACAACACCCTTAACAGCGAATAATTAACAGAGGCCTTATTTAAGCATGTGCGAAAACCAAACTTTGCACAAAATTACTATATCCCAATACAATCATTACCCCGGCGTCAGATCGCTTTGGCCTTCCGAACTAGAGGGTAGAAAAAATACAACACCCTTAACAGCGAATAATTAACAGAGGCCTTATTTAAGCATGTGCGAAAACCAAACTTTGCACAAAATTACTATATCCCAATACAATCATTACCCCGGCGTCAGATTGCTTTGGCCTTCCGAACTAGAGGGTAGAAAAAATACAACACCCTTAACAGCGAATAATTAACAGAGGCCTTATTTAAGCATGTGCGAAAACCAAACTTTGCACAAAATTACTATATCCCAATACAATCATTACCCCTTCCTCAGATCGCTTTGGCCTTCCGAACTAGAGGGTAGAAAAAATACAACACCCTTAACAGCGAATAATTAACAGAGGCCTTATTTAAGCATGTGCGAAAACCAAACTTTGCACAAAACTACTATATCCCAATACAATCATTACCCCGGCGTCAGATCGCTTTGGCCTTCCGAACTAGAGGGTACAAAAAATACAACACCCTTAACAGCGAATAATTAACAGAGGCCTTATTTAAGCATGTGCGAAAACCAAACTTTGCACAAAATTACTATATCCCAATACAATCATTACCCCCGGTGTCAGATCGCTTTGGCCTTCCGAACTAGAGGGTAGAAAAAAATACAACACCCTTAACAGCGAATAATTAACAGAGGTCTTATTTGAGCGTGTGCGAAAACCAAACTTTGCACAAAATTACTATATCCCAATACAATCATTACCCCGGCATCAGATCGCTTTGGCCTTCCGAACTAGAGGGTAGAAAAAATACAACACCCTTAACAGCGAATAATTAACAGAGACCTTATTTAAGCATGTGCGAATACCAAGCTTTGCACAAAATTACTATATCCCAATACAATCATTACCCCGGCGTCAGATCGCTTTGGCCTTCCGAACTAGAGGGTAGAAAAAATACAACACCCTTAACAGCGAATAATTAACAGAGGTCTTATTTGAGCGTGTGCGAAAACCAAACTTTGCACAAAATTACTATATCCCAATACAATCATTACCCCGGCGTCAGATCGCTTTGGCCTTCCGAACTAGAGGGTAGAAAAAATACAACACCCTTAACAGCGAATAATTAACAGAGGCCTTATTTAAGCATGTGCGAAAACCAAACTTTGCACAAAATTACTATATCCCAATACAATCATTACCCCGGCGTCAGATCGCTTTGGCCTTCCGAACTAGAGGGTAGAAAAAATACAACTCCTTTAACAGCGAATAATGGGGTTGTAGCTCTCGATCACAAATCGTTATTGCAACACATTTGTAGGTTTTCCTAGACCCAATGAAGTGAGATACTAGCAACAAAAAAATTTTTCTAATGTTATATTGTCTTATTTTCGCCTTCTAAAGTTTTTCGCCAAATTCAAATATTGCTAGCAACGTCAGTTGACCCGGCTAGAGTGGGGAGCGTGGTGGGATCATGGATGTATAAAAGAGGGGATACCGCATCTCATTGACAGAAAGCGCATTGTTGTGAAACCCACATCTAAATGGCGTGAAGTTAGCGCAATAACAAACTTTGTTTTCTTGCCGCGGCATTGGCGTGTCGTAATTTGCATTCTTCAGCATGCTTCGGAAACCTAAAAATAATAGATAGGAAAAAATATTGCATGAATATGATTTATGCACACATATAAAACTCATTTTTTTGTTATACACTAGTTAACAATTCATCTTTCAGCAGTAGTGTTGTAAAATATCGGCATAATAAGCAATTTAAATACCGTACGCCTATGAATCTTAACCTTAACTACTACTTGGGTGTTACATACCTGTGAAATGAAACATTGGGTTAACATCTATCAATCTTTCTGCACATTTGACACTGCCTGATCATCTTATCACTGCTACCGTTAACAATTTTATGGAAATCATTCCCTGCGTCTTGCACATCATAAAACCAAATAAAAACAAACACGCAAACGTCCAAATAGTGTGAGACCGTGAACTAGAGGTGGGAATAACGGTTACTCGTGTGGAACGTTCCATAGCGTTCCGTTCCAGAAATGTAACGTTCCAAAATAACGTTATTTTTTGGAACGATGTATTTCACAGTGTTGCGCAGTTGCGTGCCCGTTTTGTACTCAATCTTTTATAGTTAAAGAGAAGGGCGGGTATTTAACAAATTAGATCTATTGTATTGCACTTTGATTTGTTTATATTTATCATACAATTTTATATAATATAATCTGGTAACGCTAAAGTAGTTGCCTAGTAACAGTCTTTGCAGGAATGAGGTGTGTACATTAATCATCTCATCATTTTGTCGTAAGTTTCAGGTACAGACAATCAGATCTTGTTTGTAGGACACAATACAAAAAATTAGTGTGTTAACAATACGTTAGTGCAAACAGTTACATTTAGTTCATAGTAATCTTATTTTATTTCTTGTGTTAGAAGTTCGCTGTGAACTTAATTTTATAAGTTAAAGTTCTTTGCATTTACGGATTTTTTGTTATTTCAGAGTTGCTTTTTAGTTTGCCAATAGGTACCTATATATTCGACTGTGGTGTTTTTTTTTATTTTAAGGATTAGTATTTTCTGTTTTGTATTTGTTTACACTTAAGTTTATATTTGTTATTTTTATACATAAATAAAGAACTTGAGGGTTTTGTTAATCAATTCGATTAATTAAATACTGACGCTATCAAATACCTGACTACTAGACCCCTATTAATTATTATATCAATTTCTATAAAAAACACTTCTTAACATTTTAGTCATCATCAATTGCATAAGTAACCTAATTTACTTAAAAAAACTTTGCTGATGAACAAACTAGATGTATTTACGCGTTACTTTACGTATCGTCGTTAACGATTGTGTTTCCCATTAGTTCCTTTCACGTTTCTCGTGCGGTTCCACGTTCCACGTTCCGCGTTATGCCCGTTGCCGGATTTACTAATACAGATTATTCGTGGTCGCCGTTTTTCGTACCACGTCGTTTCCGACCTTGAGTCAGCTTGCTGCGTGACTGCGTTGCGCTGTTATGACGTTCCAAAATATAACGAGTTCCGTGCACAGTCGGGAACGTTACGTTCCGTTATTAAATAATAACGTTCCAAAATAACGTTACTAAAATAACGACCCGTCTCTACCGTGAACATGAAGCTTAGTGATTGGACGTACACAACTGGTCAACTGGAAGATCCAATGTTTTCTACAAATAAACGCTTAGACTGTGATCACATGTTGGCATCAGTTTAGAATGTGAAAAGCTGGATCCCCTCTTTTATACATCCATGGGTGGGATGGCATTTCGCCACGGTAAACCTACCGTGATTTCGCGTTTGACTCATAGAAGAGACATCTGTTCAGTGTTGCCAACTTAGCGGATAAAATTCTCGCCTAACCGAGAAATATAAGTTTTAGCGGTTAGCAGATATTTTAACGGAATAAGAAAGTTTTTAATTAATATTAATGTTTCACTTTGGCGTATAAATATGGGAAACTTAGATATGAAGTGTCTACAATCGATTTATTTATGCTAGGTGACTCGATAATTACTGTATTCCTTGCCTGGGGAATATTATATTTCCTGCTTTTTTTACCTAACAATCCAAAATTTTACCAACGCCTCAATAGTGCTTGTGTGTTTCACGTTGCAGCTCAGACTGTCAGATGAGGCAGATATTATTATCTTAAACCAAGTAAAAAGCAAAGAAACATATTTCTGGAAGGAACACGAGCTCGACAACGATATTTTTAACGTTATAGCATAATTGTAGGAAACTAATAATTATTTATGTAAAATAAATAATAAATCCCCTTGTATATCAACAGATTACCCTGTCTTAAAAATTTTAGCGGATTCGATGCGGCAATCTAGCGGAATTTCTATCAGCCCCCCAGTGGCAACACTGTACAGATACACAGATGATCTGTTTGTTTACATTTGCGATTGGCTTGATTTTGCGAGGATTTTCTTCGACACAAGCGACTTGCTGTTAGTGCTGCATCTACTGAATAGCACCACAATTTTCGTCTCAATTTTTCTTAGGGTACAATTAACAATTTCTTCTCTAGATCAACAATACCAGTATTTACGCATGTTGGCACAAAACATTTCTTTTCAGCAGCCATTTCGTCCGCGTTTGGAACGATATAATCGTGATCGATAAACAAAAGCAAAAAAACACACGAGGGTTACTGTTACTGAGAGGTTATGAATGACGCTCTTCGTCCGTTCGTCGGCAGTTGACAGCGAAAAACACGCATAGGTAACTGGAACGCTGAAAATTATTGTGCCCTGGAAACAACACACAGCTGCTGCCAATCACAAGCGGCAGAGTCAACCTACGTCACACATTGAAATATTTAAACTTTACAATTTTTTTTACGTTTATCTAAGCGATTTGGAAAAAAGATAAGTTAACAGGGGTCTATTATTTTTTATGTAGATTCATATTCTGCAATAAAAAAAATATGGTCTACAACCCCATTACTATTTGAGTGTCTAAAATCTGWTTCCTTGTCGTTTTAGACACATTGTAGGTATATTATATGATTTATTTAAATAGGTAGGGGAAATGGCAGCCACGATGACGAAAAGCTTTATCGTTGAAATATTGGTGGTTTTGAAAAGAACCGTTTTTTCTTCTGCTTTGACGAATCACGGCAGGCAACCCTCAATGGCATTCCAAATGAGTTGTAGTAGTAGTTAAGGGTGTTGTATTTTTTGTACCCTCTAGTTCGGAAGGCCAAAGCGATCTGACGCCGGGGTAATGATTGTATTGGGATATAGTAATTTTGTGCAAAGTTTGGTTTTCGCACATGCTTAAATAAGGTCTCTGTTAATTATTCGCTGTTAAGGGTGTTGTATTTTTTCTACCCTCTAGTTCGGAAGGCCAAAGCGATCTGACGCCGGGGTAATGATTGTATTGGGATATAGTAATTTTGTGCAAAGTTTGGTTTTCGCACATGCTTAAATAAGGTCTCTGTTAATTATTCGCTGTTAAGGGTGTTATATTTTTTCTACCCTCTAGTTCAGAAGGCCAAAGCGATCTGATGCCGGGGTAATGATTGTATTGGGATATAGTAATTTTGTGCAAGGTTTGGTTTTCGCACACGCTCAAATAAGACCTCTGTTAATTATTCGCTGTTAAGGGTGTTGTATTTTTTTCTACCCTCTATTTCGGAAGGCCAAAGCGATCTGACGCCGGGGTAATGATTGTATTGGGATATAGTAATTTTGTGCAAAGTTTGGTTTTCGCACATGCTTAAATAAGGCCTCTGTTAATTATTCGCTGTTAAGGGTGTTGTATTTTTTCTACCCTCTAGTTCGGAAGGCCAAAGCGATCTGACGCCGGGGTAATGATTGTATTGGGATATAGTAATTTTGTGCAAAGTTTGGTTTTCGCACATGCTTAAATAAGGCCTCTGTTAATTATTCGCTGTTAAGGGTGTTGTATTTTTTCTACCCTCTAGTTCGGAAGGCCAATGCGATCTGACGAAGGGGTAATGATTGTATTGGGATATAGTAATTTTGTGCAAAGTTTGGTTTTCGCACATGCTTAAATAAGGCCTCTGTTAATTATTCGCTGTTAAGGGTGTTGTATTTTTTCTACCCTCTAGTTCGGAAGGCCAAAGCGATCTGACGCCGGAGTAATGATTGTATTGGGATATAGTAATTTTGMGCAAAGTTTGGTTTTCGCACATGCTTAAATAAGGCCTCTGTTAATTATTCGCTGTTAAGGGTGTTGTATTTTTTCTACCCTCTAGTTCGGAAGGCCAAAGCGATCTGATGCCGGGGTAATGATTGTATTGGGATATAGTAATTTTGTGCAAAGTTTGGTTTTCGCACATGCTTAAATAAGGCCTCTGTTAATTATTCGCTGTTAAGGGTGTTGTATTTTTTCTACCCTCTAGTTCGGAAGGCCAAAGCGATCTGACGCCGGGGTAATGATTGTATTGGGATATAGTAATTTTGTGCAAAGTTTGGTTTTCGCACATGCTTAAATAAGGCCTCTGTTAATTATTCGCTGTTAAGGGTGTTGTATTTTTTCTACCCTCTAGTTCGGAAGGCCAATGCGATCTGAGGAAGGGGTAATGATTGTATTGGGATATAGTAATTTTGTGCAAAGTTTGGTTTTCGCACATGCTTAAATAAGGCCTCTGTTAATTATTCGCTGTTAAGGGTGTTGTATTTTTTCTACCCTCTAGTTCGGAAGGCCAAAGCGATCTGACGCCGGGGTAATGATTGTATTGGGATATAGTAATTTTGTGCAAAGTTTGGTTTTCGCACATGCTTAAATAAGGCCTCTGTTAATTATTCGCTGTTAAGGGTGTTGTATTTTTTCTACCCTCTAGTTCGGAAGGCCAATGCGATCTGACGAAGGGGTAATGATTGTATTGGGATATAGTAATTTTGTGCAAAGTTTGGTTTTCGCACATGCTTAAATAAGGCCTCTGTTAATTATTCGCTGTTAAGGGTGTTGTATTTTTTCTACCCTCTAGTTCGGAAGGCCAAAGCGATCTGACGCCGGGGTAATGATTGTATTGGGATATAGTAATTTTGTGCAAAGTTTGGTTTTCGCACATGCTTAAATAAGGCCTCTGTTAATTATTCGCTGTTAAGGGTGTTGTATTTTTTCTACCCTCTAGTTCGGAAGGCCAAAGCGATCTGACGAAGGGGTAATGATTGTATTGGGATATAGTAATTTTGTGCAAAGTTTGGTTTTCGCACATGTTTAAATAAGGCCTCTTTTAATTATTCGCTGTTAAGGGTATCTCGTTATTTTTGCAATATAATCCAAAAAGCCGAATTATCTAATACTGAGATAATTATTTCTATGTCGAAGAATATCTCTGTACAAAATTTGGCGATATATTAAGGCGCAAAACAGTTGTTTTACTGTAAAAAGTCCCCTTTCGGTCGTGGGTGAGTTGTTCCTGAGTGCGACCCTGGAAGCGCGTGGAGGCGTGGCCAAGCGCCGCTGAGGAATGTGTGGATGTGGGTAACTTCACAGTCGTGTCGACCTTGGCTTTGACAACCTGTATTTGGCATGACATATGCTACGAATCACCAGGCAGGTTGGACAACACGGAACATCTAAAAAATATACTGATTTTGGTATTTTGAATACTAATGAAACGTTTCCTGTGCCAATAAGCGTTAGCAAATATCTGAAACCTTACTATTCCAATACGGGAAATTCTCTAAAGTGACTCCAACATTAATTCCACCAGGTGGATTCTTAGCCATCTCCCAACTCTACACACACTTAAATTGAACAGTCTAGTACGCTGTTACGACCATTAACTTTATTAAATTAATAAAGTTAATGGTTACGACTTATACGAGCTCCTATCTACATATATTGCCGGTTGCCAAATATTACAAATACGTAATTACGTAGTGCATGGTCACATGATTGCATCGTTGAAAACGAACTAGTTATTTTATCCTGACGAACTTGATCGTTCAGTGTGGCCTGTGGCTCAACCACTACCCACTGATCTCTAATTAGAGATCAGTGCCCACTACCACATCGTTGGGCACAACTGAATAGTATACTACAGACTACAGTCACTAAATAGCATATTCTATTTAGTGACTGTAGTACAGGCATTTCGTTCGTTCCATTACGAACTTCTCACCCCCACCTCTAGTATGAGAAATTTTAATTTAACCTTTTAACGGACAAGCGTGTTCTTTGTTTTGTATAACAATACAAAAACTTATTTTTTACAAATTGCATTGAATTCCGTATCCAGCTGTATAAAGAGAAATGAGTCTTTGTGAAGCAGAGAAAACTTTCGTTCTCCATGGAGTAGAGGTAAGCTTAAAAAAATTAAATTATAAGTAATAGAGATTAATCGAAATCGGTTTTGTTTTAGGCTGATTTTAGAGTTGATGGCAGAAGCAGACGTGACTACCGCCCAATGGAACTTGAAGCAAATATAGTATCACATGCATTTGGCTCTGCTAGATTAAGATTAGCCAACACGGATGTCTTAGTTGCAGTTAAGTTGGAAGTCGATACACCTTCATACGAAAAACCAAATGAAGGCAAAATTGAATTCTTCGTTGACTGCTCAGCCAATGCTACACCTGATTTTGAAGGTCGTGGAGGTGAAGATCTTGCGAATGAGATATCAAACAGTCTCACTTCTGCTTACAAGTCAAGAGGTGCCTTTGATTTGGTGCAGCTCTGTATACTGAAGGGGAAGCGTTGTTGGAAGATTTACGTTGATATACTGGTAAGTTTTACTTATAATATATTTGGGGAAATGTATGATATTTAATTTTCTGCATTGTACATTAATTTGTTCAGTATGAAATCTATACCTTTTTAATTTGTAGCTTCTGGAGTGTGGTGGTAACATCTACGATGCCGTGTCCCTTGCCGTAAAGGCTGCTCTGTGGAACACGTCTGTACCTATGGTCCGTTCAATAAATATTGATGGAAATAATATTGAACTTGACATATGTGATGAATTGTATGATTGCACATATTTAGATGTTTCCAAAGCTCCTCTCATGGTAACTGTGTGTAGAATAGGTGATCAGTGTGTAATAGATCCTAATACTGCAGAAGAGCAGTGCTCTGTAGGGTCAGTAGTTGTAGCGGTAGCAAATGGAAAGTTTACAACTTTAATGCAGGTGGGAGGTGGTTCATTGTATCCGAAAACATTGATAGAATGTGCTAAATTGGGACAAGAAGTTGCACAGCAGCTGAATAAGGCTCTCTTGGAAACACTCAATGAATGCAAGACACAGAAGGAATCTGGATTTTTGAAATAAAATATTAAGCTATGAACTTTGTGATATCACCATGAGATATTGTATATTTTTAATTTGTTATTGTTAAAAAAATATGATTACAAGAAAGGATGAATTGTGAGTATTACAAAAACCAAATGGTGATCTCAAATTGTCTTTATCAGTTTTAAGAAAATGAAAAAATTAGTAATGTAAGATAAACCGTTATTGTTTGTAAGAATCACATAAAAAATAAAAATTTAACAGCTGATTTCATTAGTTTTTAATATATCTGTAATAAGAACAACATAGTGTAGGTATGCACTAGGAAATTTAATTTAAAATATTTTGAATTTGTTCATACTACCTATCTTAAATAAGCAAAAATTAAATTTGCTACAATAATGACAGATGCAGTAAAATATCCTATGTCTGTTGGAGGCACAAAATTTGTAGCTTTTTCTTTGTATCTTATTATTATTTTTATTCAGTGTAGTTTATCTACTTATCTATTTTTCTCGTAATTAACAACTTATATGCAATGTCAGTTATAATGATCCCAAGAGTCAAACCTTATTTAAATTATATGAACTGTAGATGTAATAATCCTTCAGTACATGAAGATGTTTATCATTGTCTACTATTAACTACTAACTTTTAGCTTTTTAATTCTGATCAGAAACTGAGGACATAGAAGGTCCACCACCTAAAACTCTCCAGGCTCATATTATCTTAATTTTTTGGGTACAACCTTTAGCTATACATCAAATTGTAGATTGTGGGTGTCCACAAAATTTTTTTGCACATTATGATATTTCGCAAATAAAGTTAATTTTTGTAAATATTTCTTTACCTTACCCCATAATAATAAATATTACTTCATAGTTGGATGCCGACTTTTTCTCTCTTCCTCAATTTGTGTCAATTTGTTGCCGCTATATTCTGTTAATAGCGATGTTCAGAATATTTTAAGTGGTTGTTTAACAGCTTATTAAATTATGCCTACATACCTCTATCGCTGCACAGAGAACCATAAAATTTTGAGTAACTTAAATCAAGTARAAAGTTTGTTCTAAAGAAAGAGGCTAGAAAACAATGCTCTGTGATGAGGCCAGTGCTTCTTCTTCTTCTTATTCTTTCGAAGACCTAATGGTCTGTTTTTTTTTCATCAGTCAGGTGTTCTGATTTTCTTGAGACGTTTGTCTCTGACCAGTCTCTTCACGTCCATTCTTTTAATATGGTCATACCAGTAACATCTCCTCTGCCTTCCCCACCTTACTATATCTTCCACTCCGCAAGTCCTTATTTCATTATTTCTGATTTTATCTCGGAGTGTTTTTCTGGTCATCGCTCTCAACGTTTTCATTTCTGCTATCCTCAGCATCGATTATGTTTTATTTGTATCTGCCCTGGTTTCAATCCCATAAGTTAGTATATGACGTACACATGCATTATATATTTTTGTCTTGCTGTCAGTTCGCATATGCTTATTGTTCCACACAATGTGTCTTAAGCTACCTGATATAACTGCTTCTCTATTTATTTGATGTATCAACTGTATCAAATGTTGATGTATCAAACCCTGTTGTTCGTCTCTATTTTCGACGTTTTATCGTATCAGTAAAAAATTCACGGTTGTACACAGGCTAGTGCGTGATGCAGAAAACTAAAGTGGTATAAGTATAAAACTTGTAAGTTTTAATGAAATCGGATGAGATTGACCCTTGTCATTCCATTTAATAAGCTGGGAAGCAGCTGTTCCATGTTTTAATGTCATAAATAAATAATTTTGTTTCCAGTATGGATTAATTACATATCCTATGAAATCGTAAGCAATCCATGCTGTAAACATTATTTTAAATAAATCTTCTGCCCTGATCAATTCACCCTCACCCTACTGATTATTTAAATCATCTCACTTTTGGAGCATTATCCGACATCATCGATGCGAACCTGCACTAGGTCGATGTAATTTATAGACCGTGTACCTTGCAGAGTTCGCTTAGATGGCACTGAGGACGTCTGCCCTCATATTCTCCTATAAAAGCATTTATTTATAAGATATTAGTACATTCGATTTCGTTAAAACTTGCAAGTTTTTTACTAATACCACTTTTCTGATTTCCTACATCACTTACCAGTCTCATAGCAGTGTATCGTTTTCTTGCCTCTCTCTTTAAAACGAAGTTTGTACTTGATTTATTTGAAAGTTACTCTAAATTTTGGGGTTTTATGTACAACGATGGGTATGTAGACATTATTTGTACCGTAATAAGCCGTTAAGCTAACATTTAAAAAATTCTGAACAGCCCTATTAACAGAATATGGCACCGACGAGTTTTTCTTGCATCCAACTACGAAGCAATATTTATTATATGGGGTAAGGTAAGCAAATGTTTACAAACATTAACCTTTTTGTGAAATATCATAATCTGCAAAAATTTTTGTTTTTGGAATTCTGAAGTATGCCATTTCCAGAGAGTTTAAAAAGATCCTGGGGAGTTTTAGGAGACCGACCTTGTTGAACTTAACAAAAGATAATTTGGTTGCTATGCATGACTTCTTTTGCGAGTGGTCTGACTTTCAAGCTTGTGATAGTGTTGATGCCTATGTTATTGTATATAGTATTATAACATTTACTAATTCATCAGTCCTTGGTGACAAAGAATAAAATTGGTCGCTAGAGATTAAAATGTATGCATGATTTTTGTACTAACCGCAAAATGGCTGTTTCTAGATAGATGATTGCTCGGTTATTTTCATTGTCAACCTGTCAACACAATTGATTGTTTATATATAAAAACAATTTAAACTGGATTTAAATTAAAAAAAACTAATGCTAGTCTATTAGATTTTGTATTAATGTTTTAGGATTAACAAGTGTCATATGCTTTGGTTAAAAATGAAATTATTGCTTTTTATTTACACAATGTATCGTAATTAGTGTATTTTAAAGTATTAAATACAGTTATTCAAACAATACAAAATAAATGGTACAACTAATAACTAAAATTACAGAAGTTGAGTGTACACTATTTGCCCCACCAGTACCAGGAACTAATAAAACAACCTCTGATCCTGAGTTGCTAGTTGAACTGCTACTGGTTCGTTTGCCGTTGCCTCCGTTACACAAATCTGTTTGACAAGCAACATAATAGACTCGATAAGTGCCATCCTCAACTACAGAATTGCGAGTTGGATTGTCATTACAGCTGCGTACCATGCTTTGTACCACATCTCTAGGATCCTTGTAAGAAAGTATATACATAGAATTATGGAAAAACCAAATGTATATTAGGTACCATTATACTCGGGATAGCATAGTATTTAGCTAATTTGAAGCAAGCTGAAAGTTAGTAATTTTGAACTTTGCATAAATATTTTTGATGTTCATTTTATTTCAAATACTGCTGGAAGTTAGCCTATTTTCATAATGATTATTTTTGAGAAGACATTAATTTTTTTTTGATGCCATTGTTTATTTTTATCTGTGGATACAAATTTAAAACACAGCATCTTACGGAACATCGTTTTACTCGTTGTTGGAAGGTTAAGTAATGTTTCACAAATAGAAACTATCCTGTTAAATACTGAATATAAATAATGCTTCTAAAGAAATATTTGAATTAAAATTGTTGTTGTATCAGGCAGATACTTGAATGTTTGTGTTTGTACATTTACAGATAGCAACACAAACTATATAGAATATTCTATATTTAAAATAACCTGTAAATTAAACAAGTATCCATTTAATTCACAATGTTTTTGGGTTTGTTTCTCGTACCGAAATATATAATTAAGTGAATGTTGAATTTAAAAGATTGTTTAGTTTCAGGTATACTTTGCTTTAAGATAAACTTGTTACCTTATTGAAACATAGAATTTAACAGATTGTTGAATTAAAACGATTGTTTGTTAATCGTATATGAGAAAATTGCTACAAAATGTATGTTTTAAACATTTTCAAATTTTTACGATTGTCGAATTTATTAAATAGTTTCACTTTCACACACTTTTGTTAGATTCACATGTTACGTTTTATTATTTGCTTTGTTTAATACCAGCTATTTTCTATGATACTCAGTTTTTGTTATACTTTATTTCTGCAATACATTATTTCTCGCATACATTCATTTTCAAACAATCGCACAAATTGTGGCGCCACATATTGGAAATCAAGCTTGCGGATATTTCGTGTACTACTGCTTCTGTTCTTAGACAAGGTTGAGCTGCGATAGCACTAGATGGCGAGAGTGTGCGTGGTTAGTGGAGGGTATAATATATTTTTTACTTTAAAAGGATGTGTTCAGGTAAATAGTCCAACTGTTATTTTAATTCATATATTTATAAGAAGCATATTTTACAATCCAAGGAAAATAACTTGCTATGTATGAATGTCTGCTTGCCCGATTTTTGTACATTGTAATCAATATTAATAAGTTTTGGATTGGCTGTGTATGTGTCAACAAAAATAAATATAAGTACAATGAGAAATAGTATAATTTTATAATTTAGATGTACAAACTATTCCATATATAAATTTATAGCTGGACACATGATATCTTACTTAATTAAGTTTGCTGTTCTATTTATCCTCAATATCTGTAGGTTTTCCACAAGTTATATAGTTCAATAAATATAAAAATATAATATATGGAATTTAAAATATAGACGTCTAGGCTGTGATATACTGAGTGGCCAAATAAAACAAGCCACTCCAATTTTTGACATTTTGACTCAATTTATGAAAAAAAGCGCTCGAACATAAAAACATGGTAGAAACAGGGGATAAAAGATGGAAAACACGATAAGATCAGCAAACAATGATCAGTTCATGCACATTTTGCAATTAGAATGCGTCAGTTAAACATAGTATACTCCACTGAAGAATGAGAACATTCGCTWAGCGATTATACTTGAACTATTGCATGACAGTTGTTGGCCGTTTGGATCATTGGACTAAGTAAATTAAATAAGATTTTTAAAACAAAATTTTTCACTAACTATTGCACTGTATTAAAAAATAAATATATATTAGAAAGAGATTTTAATGGACTGTTCTCATAATAAAAAATTAAGTAGGTAATCACTACTAATCTGGAGAACCTTTTGAAAAACGCATATGTGTATTATACAAAATACCAGGGAGTTTTAACCTAGATAAGTCTATTAAACATCTCTACTTAGTTTTCAAGTGACTATGATTTTTTTAACTCTTGCAATAGTGTAATAACAAACACGATAATATGAACGAGTTTTATGGATTCTGTTCATGCCAGTTTAACATCAAGGCGACCAGTTATTTATACTTACAAGATACTCTATCCGGATAGAGGTACAATATGCTTTATCACAATCGGTGATTGCAGAGCCAGTTTCTACACTAGCAGGATCTGTTATACATCGTTGGTCATTGTCTGATTCACTAACAGAACATGTGTAACACCTGAGAGCTATAAAGAACATTATGCCAAATTGGACTGATTTGGGTAACACCATAGCTTACCTATTAGGTTGTTAAATTGAAGAAATAAAACCAAAATGCAATAAAACACCTTCATTTTTTATAGGTAAAACTTACAGTCCTTAGAATAACAAGGGAGCAGATAAGATAAGATTCGAGATAGTGTATAGAAAAAGTTTAACTGGTTGTAATTAATCATATGTTTTCATCAACTTTTTGTGAGCTTCAACCATGTTATCAAATTGTTCCAATGATTGATCACATGCTTTTTTAATTAATCGTCTTAGAAGTTCATCTCTTAAATCCAGAAACTCTGCATATGTCCAGTCTGCTTCAGGCTTCTGCATTTTAGCAAATGTACACTCTCTGGAATGGTTAATATGCTCCTTCCAAGGATTATCGTTTGGTTCCCAACCATCTAAACATTTTTCACAGAAGAAACATGTTACTGAGTCTGGTTCTTCTTTGCTTCCGGTAAAATAAAAACCTGCTTGAGCCAGCTAAAAAGGAACAAAATCAGATCCAGTTATCAACATCACAATGAAATTGATGGAATTACATTTCTAGCGCTGCAGTTCTGCTTATCACCGAAAACCCACCGTTCGAAGGTTAGGAGACGTTTTTCTTCCCAAATGAGTTCTAGTCTGTTTCTGTTGAATTGCTGTTGAAAAACCCCATTACTGGATGGCGAGCTGTGGTTTAAAAAATACTTACGAACATCTCAGATGTTTGTGTTTGATTCGACTCAGCTCGGGGCAAAGCTATTACTTTAATTAATTATCGTAATCACCTTAAAATTTGTTGTTCAATATTCAGTTGCACTAGCATCAACCGTTGGTTCAAGTTTAAATCCGTATAGTTTACAGCAGTGTTGTCATAGTTCTTCGTCAAAATTCCGCTATCCGATGCCGCCCCTGCTGCTTTCGCTGACAGTACCAGAGCTAGGTTTATTACAGACAATTACAGACGTTGTCTGAATATTAATGTTATTAATATTAATAGTAATACTAAGACAACGTTACAAAGGTGTATTTTGGTCCGTTTATTATTACAGTCATAAAAAGTGTAATCGATTTAGAACTGCGTTTTTCCATCTTTTGCGCCATTTGTTTTGGTGTCTGCAAACAACAGTTTTTCTTTTACCTCGGTTATCATTTTGTGTAATGAATGAATTTTCGCCACGGTAGCAGAGTTCCGTTACCATTTACAATACGGCTTTCCAGGTATACTTCAGATAGGTATTATTCTTTTTAATATTTACTAATCTACAGTCACTACAGAATACCGTGCTATCAAGGTGTCAAGTATTAATTTGAGTTACGAAATAATATGCATGTTGTGTGTGTATCTTAATGAAACTTAATTAGTATTTAGTATGATAAAATCTGATAAGCTGAAATCATATCATTTTTGACAACACTGCCAATTCTCATGTGCTGCTATCTATTGTCTCGCTAGGAAGTTGTTAATTTCCATGGAAACGAGTTGTCAGTTTGAAATTTATTATAAACCGCTATTGATACAGCAAACGTTTTTTGTCATTCTTGTTTGGCTGTTATAAAAGTTTTATTTTACACAGTACTTATACTTCTGAAATGAATAATGATGATACAGAGGCTGGTGACTCTGATGACGTCCATGAATTACAAATTAAGTCTATAATAGGCTTTGATGGTGAGAATAAAAATACAACTTAATGTATTGCAATTATAAATTTTGATTTTACAGGAAGAACTATCTTAGGATTAAAATACCATCCTGATGGTATCCATTTAGTATATCCTTTGGGCAATAAGATTTCCATATTAAACTGGGATACAAAAAAACAGGAATTTCTTCGCGGACATACAAACATCGTTTCTGCAGTTGATCTTTCGCAATCTGGAAAATATGTGGCATCTGGGCAGATTAATCACATTGGATTTAAGGTGTGTAGGACTGATATTTACGTAATATATAGTTAGTAACATACCAACTAGAACTGATTATACTTCAATTAAAGGACGTGTGTGGTTATAGACTCAAGGGGGGAATGTTTTATAGTCTATACTGTATACTGTAGGTATGTACACCTGTGTAACCCCGTTACAGCAGGGGTGCTGTTTGTTTATTACAAAGACTCCCATACCGGGTCATATTAACTATACCAAACTTTAGCACCCTGATTCCTTAAATGGTATAAAGTATAGACAGTATAACTAGATATATAGTAGACGAATAAAATCGAAATAACGATGACCAGCAATTTTTCTGCCAATTTTCTTCGAAATAATTACTAGTAAGCTGTAAACAAGGTTTTGGTTGAAAATGTAATACATTTTCTTATGCAAACTAAACCAAAATGTTGCCGTATCTTTAAAAATCGCCGCTCCGGCATCGTAGAATTGTACCTATTTTCTTTCTAATTCTTTTTATTACAAGCTGAAATTTGTTAACTTGCGGTACAACTTCCAAAGGGAACCGTTGTCTTAAGCGACCATAACAACCAGATTTAGTTTCACACGGGCAAAATTTATAAATATACCGACGGTTGGCCGAATCGGACGTGAAAACATTTTTTTGGCTGATTTGTAACCTGGTTTTTCAGGATCTTCTACCGTTTTCGAAGATTCCGCTCTGAAACTCAAAACTCGACACACCTACCGATGTCTATTGAGATGCAGAATCCAAAAATGTCTTCGGCAAAAAATGAGCTAGGATATTAGTTTTTTCTATATCTTTTAGGTCTAACCAGTATATGTTTGATTATTTAAAGATGGAATTCATTAATTTGCGACCTAACTTGGACAACTTCCAAAGCGAACCGCTGCACCAGCAATTTTGTTAAGTACTGAAAAGTCACTGATCACTGTTATGTCGATTTTACTGTTTTCTAGTCATTGTCTATACCATTTTAGAAATCAGAATGTCAAATAAGTATGGTATGGGTGGTACGGGATTGTAGCAAATAAATTGCGATCCCGGAGCGGCGTATTTATGGATAGTACCTACTGTTACGAATAGGGGGTTCGAAAACTGCGGATTTCTGACTAACTTCTTTTATTCAAAACACTTTGTATCAAATACACTTAAGTCTATATATACACCACTAGTACAAAACACTACTCTCTTAACACCACTAGTACAAAACACTACTCTTTTAACACCACTAATTCACTAAGCCACTATATTGCACACACTTAACACTAAAACAACTTTTTCACTAGGCCTTACGCTCGCTCGATAATCGCTATTCGAATTCAGAACAAGTTCTCGAGCTTTGCTGACTTGAGCTATTTACACCCCCATGAAACATTCTAGAAGCGACATCTTCTAGGCGCTCTCGAAGCTACGCGAAATCGAATCTTCTGTAGTCTCGACCTCGCTATTTAAAGTCCCTAGCACAAACCATTAATAATATATTATATGATTTGTGGTCCCTACATAATAGTATATTATACACCAAGGTGGCGAAGACTATTATTATTGACCGAGCACCAAGATTATTTCGCGAGGGCTTGTCCCGAGCGGAATAAGGTGCAAGGTCTATAAAAATGTCTTCCCCACCGTGGTGTATATACTACTTTTTCCACTACTAGCCAAATTTAAAGCAAAAGATAAAAAAATTCTTGTAAAAATCAAGTGTAGTACAAAAATGCAAATTCGCTTTTCCATTAATAAAACAAAAAATCAAGTAGTCTGATGCAGTTGACATTTCCACTAATCAAATTTATTTTTGACACAACGCACAAATAAGAACTTAGGTATCTCTGTGTTACAACGTTTGTAATTATCGTGTTTGGGTGTTTCCTTCCAATATGGATATGTTAGAAATTAATTGTACACCGCCTGAAATGCGGGAAGCTGCAGAGCAGTTAAACGACGAACTACTGCCTCAAAAGTCCAAAAGCGTGTATTTGAAAACTTACGAAACTTTTAAACATTGGTGTGTAAGTAAAGGCGCTGGTGGAATTAGTGAAAACGTACTTCTAGCGTATTTCAATGAATACGCGAATGATAAAAAGGCATCTACTCTATGGGCGCACTATTCCATGTTGAAAGCCACTATTAAGCTTAAAGAAAACATTGACATTTCGAAATTTTTTAAATTAATCGGTTATCTAAAAAGGCAAAATAAGAATTATACACCAAAAAAGTCCTCTGTGTTTTCAAAAGAAGACATTACAAAATTTTTAACGCATGCGGCTGACGACCTTTACCTCGCGATTAAAGTAAGTACACGTTTACATCACATTGTTTATTGATATTAATACATAGATATTCCTTAATTACAGGCAGTTCTTGTAATAGGTGTTGCGGGGGCTTGCCGCGGAGACGAACTCTGCAATTTGCTAATGACGGATGTTGTGGATAAAGGTGACATAATTGTTATAAATATTCGTCAGAGTAAAAATGGATCTTCACGAAAATTTGTTGTCACAGACGCTCTGTGGATTGAAATTATAAAGAAATATTTAAAATGCAGATCACATGTAAACTTACCTCGATTATTTGTTGGGATTAGAAATGGAAAAGCTACAAGGCAGTATATTGGGCATAATACAATTGCACAAATGCCTAATAAAATTGCAACCTTCCTGAATTTGGCAGATCCTAGTTCCTTCACTGGTCATTGCTTTCGAAGAACTTCTGCCACTATTTTAGCGGCTAGTGGCGGTAACACACTACAACTAAAACAACATGGAGGTTGGAGATCTGCAACGGTAGCAGAAGGTTACATTGAGGAGTCACTGGTACTCAAAAGGTCAATCGCAGATATGCTCCAAGGGCCTTCTACATCTTCAACTTCCGTGGCTTTATCAGCTGAGTCACAGTGTTTACTCTCATCGGCTGCAGTTACATCAACCTCATCTTCACCGCTAAGAGTTCCACCTAAAAACACTAATGAAACCAGTACTCTGCATAATACGGTTATCAATTTACCAAATACAGCTCTAACCAACACATCGGGTGCAACGATCACTATGACTTGCAACAATTGCACAATTAATTATAACTTTGGGAAACAATAATTTGTGTTCATTGTATTAATATTTGTTTAAATAAACTTTTGTTGTTTGGATAGTCTTCTAACATGAACATAACCAAGCTTCGACTCTCCCGCCCGCCCGCATTCCGTCATTCGGTCATGTCATGATTCGGTCGTCTCTCATCAGCTGTCATTTTTTGGTTGAGCGCGAATTTTAAACTAAGGGCATTTTTATTCAAATAATTTTATCGTGTTAGGTAACTTCAAGCAGCAAATACGTTAAAGACAATCTCCTGGGTATACAAAATTACGTTGCACAAGTTTTTGTTAAACAACTATCTCTGAATTCACAAAACTTTCGAATTTGTTCATTATTAACCTAGGTTAAGAATAGAAAAAATTATTAACCACTAATAGAGAAATTCAACTTCTCAGTTGTCTAGGAGACGCAATAATTGTCAACTTCGTAGCTAGTAGTGGAAAAAATAGATAGTCCGTCATTTTAGAGCAAAATAGCGGCGGGAAATTAAAATATTTATAAAGGAGATGGGAGAGGGAACCAAACTATCAAACCTGACCTTAAGGATTAGAGAACTGGCAGATACATTGATGCGGTATTGTTTGCCTTTTTCCTAGGTAACTGGCATCGAGTTTTAGGCATCAGGTTTCCTCTCTCATCTGTTACTAATATATTTTGCCCAAAAATGGCGGACAATTGCGGTACTTCCTATCTAGGGACTTAAGTTATTGACATTTTACTGCCATCTGTTTGTAGCTAGCATCACTATCTGCAGTGTTCTACCACACCGCATTCACACGCCTGTAATTCTCGTCCACAGATGGAGTTGACTCGCAAAAGTACTTAAAACATAAACCGCGTAAAAACGTGATGAAACTGCGAAACTTTATTTTTTTGTATATCTTTGTATATTTTTATATCCACGTCCTATATGAAAAACTATTTTATATAAAGCATGTAATTAAAATTAAGCAGACCACAGTATAAACGCGTTTAACAGCGATCTTACATAATATTATATAGACATACCTATAACAAAATGGCGTAGGTATATCCTTATAATACCTACATAATATTTAGCTTAGATTTTAGAAATAAAGTTAGTCCCTGACAGAGTAAGTCTCGTGTGCATGCAAAACTCTTCATTCACGTGAAAATTTGACTTTTTTTAACCCCTCTAAACTCGTTCTTCCACTTGCTCATTTTTTTTCGGAAATTATGAACAGCTGAATGGAGAGGAACCAGATTGTATTGTTGGCGAAAGCGACGACTGCTCCACCGATATGAACAAAACGAAAAGAGATGATATTGCAAATCCTTTTTCGAAAAGCAAGAAGATAAACAGATCACTGCCTAAGGCAGTGAAAAGTTCAAAAGCAAGTGGAGAAAGAGATAAGGACCAACTAACAGAAATTATTAAAGGAAGTACATGTAATAGGTAGAGAAAACAAGGAATAAAAACGGAACTAGACAGGTATCAGGGCAAGGGTAGAACATTGGAAAAAATTGAAAATAAATTGGAGCAAATTGAAAAAAAAAACGAAGAAGGAATAACATAGTTATCAAGGGTATGAAGGTACCTACCTGATAACGAACAAGGAAATCTGAGTGCAAAGATAGGGACATTTATAAAGAACAGCATGCAGTTGGACATTCGAGTGAAAACTGTTAACAAAATCAACAGCAATATGCTTTTAATAGAACAGGGGTTATTGGAAAGAAAACTACAAGTAATGATAAATAAAAAGATATATTTATAGAACACGACATGACAGAGAAGGAAAGGGAAATACAATGAACGGCAAGAAGACGGGCTACCAAACTACGAAAAAATGGAAGAGCAGCTATCATTAGATTCCAGGAATTGATGGTAGATGGTTTGTTACATGCATTTTTCATCCACAAACTAAACAAATGGACCCAAATAACAAATCTAATTCTGTAGCTGTAAAAAACTAACAGTGAACAGTATTAAGGACGCTAAAACACAGACGATTAGGCTTAGTCAAGGTAAAATGTAAGGAAAATTAGAAACATGTAATAAGGCTTGGGATATGGATTGTAAGAGGGATAAGTGGAAAGGAAACCGAATCAATAGAGGAGAGATTGTAACATCTTTATATACAGTGGAGTAGGAGAAGTAGAGCGGTAGTTGGAGTAGGATGTATGATTAGTAAAACATACGCTGAGAATCTGCAGAAATGGAAAGCTGTTTCTGAAAGAACATTAGTAGTAGAAATTAAAGACATGGGATGGAACACAATAGCAACAGTTATTGTTGTATATGTTGTATATAACCTCAAAATGGATGACAACCCACATGGTGAAAAAGAATCAAAAATTTGCAAATATTGAAAAAAAAGGCCAATAATGGGCCCATATGTGCCAAATGTGGTACTATATACCACCAAAGCTGCAGTAATCGGTTAAAGAAGTGCTGCAGTCTGGAGTTTAGTGAAAATAGTGATAGTATAGCTACATCAACAATTGATAATAACCAAACTACTTTAAGACTATTTCAAGAACTAGTAGTTGAACTGAGGCGGTCTAATATGCTATTAATGCAAAAAAAAAAACGACCAGTTAGAGGACATTATCATACAAAAGAATACAGTCATAGAAGAACTTCAGAATAAGGTTAGGCAGCAAAAAGCCAATACCGCAACAGAAACACCAAGTAACACAAGCCAAATGGCCATCAAAACAAAAGTGGACATGCAACATCCAACAGATCATAATGCCCTACATGCCCATCAAGTAGGTGTAATGAATAAATTTATTTATTTAACCCATAATGAGGATCTAAAACGACAAAACAGCACCACACCACGAATGAAAGGTATGCCACAAGAGCCGAAAACAGTTGCCAAAACTACGATTGAAACAGAAAAAACTGATGAAGACCCAACATTCACATTAGTCACCAAAAGAAAAATGAAGCATAAAAATGTCCCAGAAGAAAGAACAAGTCATCAACAGCGCCCTAAGACTAACCAAAATGTGGGAAAAGCACCAGTAACAAAAGAAGAAGAAGAAAAGGGATTTGCGGCAAAGAAAAGAAAGATTTGGTTACACATATCGCGGGCCAAAGAACATGTAACTGAGAAAATAGTCACAGACTATCTCGCTCAGAAAACGGGACGYCCAGTTACCGAATTTATGGTAAAACTATTACCCACCCAAAAACAAAAAAAGGACAACAACTGTTTTATGGTTGGAGTTGATCCTTCACTTAAAGATGAAGTCTACAAACCYGAGTTCTGSCCACWTGGTATCGTGTGGACACGTTTCAATTTTTTTCGTGGAAGSCGCTTCCTTCAGGAACCGGCTTAATATTGGTTACACTATTTCAAAATATAAGAAGCATCCAGAACAAGATTGATGAGACTCAGATAATACTAACAGATGAGGAGATTGATATTGTTTGCCTATGCGAAACGTGGCTCACACCAATCTCACAAGAATACTGTAATATTGAAGGATATGCTTTAGCAAGTAGTTTTACAAGATTTAAAAATGCACATGGAGGAGTAGCCATTTATGTTAGAAAAAAACTAAAAACAAGAAGAATCAACAAGCTTGAGAAACTTTCCCAGGAGTTCCATTGCGAGATAGCTGCTTGTGAGATTGAAAAAATGAATGTAATTGTGATTTGCGTCTATCGCTCTCCCTCTAATTCTAATGTAATTAGTTTTATGAACACCTTACATGAGATGCTACACTTACTAATAGGCTACCAAAAATACTTCTTTATATATGGCGACTTTAATTTTGATATTTTAAATGAAAAAAGTAACCAGCAAAAAGACTTCGTAAATCTGATAGAATCTTTTGGATTAAAATTAGTAGTACAATTACCTACAAGAACCACCAGAAGTACCCAGAGTTGTTTAGATAACTGCATCACAAACTTTAATGAATCTTTAGAAGTAAATCTATGTAAGAGTTCACTATCTGATCATGACGGCATTAAGACTAAATTATTTCTCCAACCAAAACTAACATTCACGAAAACAGAAATAGTTACATTCAGACCAACCTCTACTACAAAGATTCAAGATTGTGTTGCACAGTTGAACAAGATCAAATGGAATGAGGCATTAAGCCATCTAGATGTCGTAACAATGTTCATAACTTTTCAAACCACTTTCTTGAATGTACTGAATACAAATATTCCTGAAAAAACAAAAACTAGACATATTACAAATAAAAACAAAAAATGGTACGCAAATGAACTTAAAGAAATTAGAGAATAATTATTGTGTTTAATAGAAATCTCCAAATCTTCATCCTCTGACTTTTCCGTAGAAATCAGAGAAACTCGCAATTTTTATAAATTGAAAATAACTGAGGCAAAAAGAAAATACTTTGAACAAAAGATTAAAAGCAGCTGCAATAAACCTAAAGAAATGTGGAAAACAATTAATAGCTTAAAAACAAGGAAGAGTGAAGCAAACACAATAATAGTTTCTAACAATTTCAATAACTATTTCACCGAAGTCGCCAACATACTGACAAAGAACTTACAAACAAGTAACATGGACCCTGTAAAGATCATTTCAAATCTAAATCGTTCRCATAACACCATATTTTTGACACCGACCGACACCACGGAAATTGATGCTATAATTACAAAAATGTCAAATAGTACAGCAAAAGACATCTATGGGATTAGTAATAAAATTATAAAGATACTAAAGGAAGGGATTATTGAACCCATCACAATAATCGCCAACAAATGCATCGAATCTGGCATTTTCCCGGATGCTCTGAACTTTGCTCGAGTTGTKCCTATCTARAAWAAGGGGGATAGGGATAATGTTACCAACTTTCGGCCATTTCAATAATTCCTGCTTTTGCAAAGCCAATTGAAGCTGTCATATGCACTAGACTGTTATTATATTTCACCAAGATGYGTCTTCTTGCTCCGCAGCAGTTTGGGTTCCGTGAAGGTCTTGCAACAAAGCATGCTCTGATGAACTTTGTGATAAATCTGTTACAGACATTTGAGAAGGGTGAGTTGATGTCTGATACCTTTTGTGACCTCTCAAAGGCCTTCGATTGCGTCTGCCACCAGATATTCTTGGGGAAGTTAGAGAGATATGGTATTAGAGGAAATGCACTACAACTAATTAGTAGCTATTTACATAATAGAAAACAAGTTACGGATTACAATGGTGCACTCTCAGAGCCTTCAATAGTGACTGCAGGCATACCGCAGGGATCCATATTGGGACCAACACTTTATATTATCTACGTAAATGACCTATGTTCATATGTAGACACAACGACAATACAATATGCAGACGATACTAGTTTTTTCCATGCTGGTAAAAACCCAGTACAGGTACAAGAAAGAAGCCAGACTACAATGGTGAAAGCAAAATATTGGTTCACTGCAAACAAATTGTGCCTTAACAAAGAAAAAACATGTGAAATAATCTTTGCATTGAGAAATGAAAACATTCCAAAAATGAATTTCAAATTCTTAGGAGTACATTTAGATACTCAGCTAAAGTTTAAAGTGCATATTGACAACCTTAATACAAAACTATCAAGCGTAATTTACCTCTTACGTAAACTGTCAAACGTTGCATCTACAGAGGTAACTAAAATGGCGTATATGAGTCTCTTCAATGCTCATCTTCTCTATTGTGTTCTACTGTGGGGTAATTCAGTAAACTGGGTGTTGACTTTTAAACAACAGAAAAGAGCAGTAAGGGCTATTCTAAAAATACCTCCATGGGAATCCTGCCGACAACATTTTTCTAACCTTGGTATCCTGACTGTTCCCGCACTCTACATAAAGGAGTGCCTTCTCTATGCAAGACAACATAGGGAGGAACTTATCTCTCATGAAGAAATCCACCAATACAACACAAGAAATAGAACTATGCTAGTAATGCCACAACACCATCTGCAGTTAACACACAGAAGTTTTATAGTAACAACAACAAAAATCTACAATCATTTGCCACATACAATAAAGGATCTACCATTAAAAAAATATAAAGCTGAAATACACAAAATACTAGTAACTATATGCCCCTACAGCTTGGAGGAATATTTAGCCTACAAATGGAAATTTATATCTCTATAATGTACATACCATGTGTTCATGCCTTTTGACGATGCTAAAGCTGTAAGCTATTAAAAGCAAATAAAGTCTATTATTATTATTATTATTGTTGCATATGGACCAAACAAAGACGACAATGTAACAAGTAAAGATACTTTCTGGCAGAACTAAACTTATCAGTAGAAACAAGCAGAAGTGTAGTTATTATTGCTGCAGATTTAAATAATGGAATAGAATGGAATGAACATAAGTAAACATATTAGGGATACATGGAGAATCAGTAAGAAACAATAATGGTAAAAGGTTGATCGAGTTTTGCATCCCCAATGATATGTTGATATGATGACAAATACGTTCTATGAACCACAAGGATATACACAAATACACCCTAGAAGTAGTAAGCAGAAAAGTCACTAATATATTACTTACTAATAGAACGTGATTATAGAGAAGCAATAAAAGACGTCGGTGTAAAGCGAGGAGCAGACATAGGTAGTGATCATTACATGATCACAGCAATGAATTAAGGATGTAAATATACTAATAAAGATAAACAGGACACGTTAGAGGGTAAAGAATATGAATCAGTTAGACCTAACTGAATAATATTCAGTTGGCGACAAGAGAGATCAATAAGGCAATTCACAAAATTCAATAAAGAAAAAAATTAAACTCAGTAGAACTATGTAATAACTTCAAACATGTGGTGGTATCCAATGCCATAAATGTCTACGGCATAATTAGGCCGAGAAAACACCGAAAACAAACACATTGGTGGAATGAAGAGATCAAGGTAGATGTTAAAAACAAGAAGCTAGCTTGGATTCATTACAGAGGGGACAAAACAGAACAAAAATATCAAAAAACAAACAACAAAAGTAAAAAATCTAGTTAGAGCAGCAAAGCAAAAGGGCTGGGAGGATTTTAGTAACGAATTGGAATGGAATGCTCAGACAAACCAACAACTATTCTACCGGATCTTAAGATCCCTGAGAAAAAGAAAGGAAAAAAGTAACAATGGCATAAACAATAAATAGGGTCAGTTATTAACGAAAGATAAAGAAGTAATGACACGGTGGATGGAGTATATCCAAAAGCTTTTTTTGCGAAACAGAAGAACATAATTATACACAAGAGGACGATTATAACAATTCAGATGACAACGGGACTGAAGAAGTAATAACAAAGGAAGACGCCAAGAGGACCATTAGGAAATCAAAAGAAAGGAAAAGGTACAGAATACGACAGATTAACTCCTGAAATGTATAAAGGCTTAGGGAAGCAGGGTATCGGGTTTCTAACCAATATATTTAAGAAGGCCTGACAGGGTGAACTTAGCATCGTTGGAAGCAAAATTAAAGGAACTAACAGAAGAAAAGTTACAACAGATACAAAGTGGGTTCAGAAAGGGGCTTAGTGTGCAGCAAGCTACATATAAAGTACAACAACAACATYGAKAAGTATAKTTGCATTTATTGACATTGAAAAAGCTTTTGATATAATTCCGAGGGACATCGTGTGMGAATGTTTAAGATAGACAATAAACTAATTAAGGTTGTAAACAGTATGTACAGTCAAACACAAAATTATGTCAGGTACATCAAAAGCCAATCAGATGAGTTTATAACCAAAGACGGATTGAGACAGGGTGGTGTCCTGAGCCCATTACTTTTTATTATCGTGATGGACGAAGTGCATAAGGAACGTATTCCTAGAGTAAATAAACTTTTTATCGGGCATTGTAATTTGGAAAGAGTCAACTTGCGAACTGTGTTTTTGCAGACGATGTAGTGTTAGTGGCTATAGGTGAGAGAGAACTTCAACACAATATTAACCTATGGTATGAGGTTCTACTAGGTAACGGCATGAAAATAAACATTGACAAATCAAATGTGATGAGTATTGTACCAGAATACCAAAACCGTTGTCTGAATAATATATTATATTATATTWTATTAATATTATATTGTATTATATTATATTATATATATTATATGAGCATATGCGATATTTTCTTGGYATTTGCAGGCATAAGATGAAATGAAAAAGTATTGGCCTTGACCGAGATTTGAACTCGGGTCTTTTGAATACTAGTCAAACGCTCTACCACTYAGCTATCAGGGCCCTATTCAAAATCGAGATCAAGGCGGCATATATATCACAGTTGACATGTAACGCTGCTGAACGCCATCCGACGCATGTGCAACTGAATCGCTCGTCGCTCAGTGTTGTTGAGCTTCAGAGCGGAATTCGCTGCGATGGCCAGATTACGCTCTAAAGCTCAACAACACTGAGCGACGAGTGATTCAGTTGCACATGCGTCGGATGGCGTTCAGCAGCGTTACATGTTAACTGTGATGTATATATGCCGCCTTGACCTCGATTTTGAATAGGGCCCTGATAGCTCAGTGGTAGAGCGTTTCACTAGTATTCAAAAGACCCGAGTTCAAATCTCGGTCACGGCCAATACTTTTTCATTTCATCTTATGCCTGCAAATCCCAAGAAAATACACATATGCTCATTTAATGAATTCAGGCGAGAATTAATTATCTTTCATAATATTATATTATATATATTATATTATTATATTATTATATTATACAGACAACGCCAAAACATTCAGATTACAGTTAACGGAATCCAGCTAGAACAAGTAACTGAGGCTAAGTACTAATAAGTCTTCGACGACCAGAACAAAAAACAACCTGAAATCAATGAGAGAATAGGGAAGGCTGCAGTATTGTACCATGCTTTATGCAGAGGTTTTTTAAATAAACGGAAAGTTTCTCGCAGGACAAAAACAAGTGTCTTCAAGGCCATGTTTATTAGATCAGTGCTTGTTTATGGATGCGAATTATGGGTTTTTTTCTGAGGGAGTCGATAGCAGAATGCAGGCTACGGAAAGTTTTTATTAGGAATCACAAGACTAGATTGAGTCAGAAATGTAGCGAAGGTGAACTGAGTGGAATCCATTCTAGAAGTAATTGAGGAAAACCAATTAAGATGGTTAGGACACTTAAGACGAATGGAGGGTGATATACAAGTACAAATAGTATGGGAAACCAGAAGCACATGCAAGAGTAGAGGGAGACCTAAAAAATACTGACTTCACAAATGTGCCAAAACTCGATTTCTTTTTTATGTCATCAGCAAAATTGTTGAACAACTACTACTCTATTTGCAGTACTTTTGGAAATACTTGATTCTTTTCTTTAATTTCCTGCACTAGTGTCTATAATACAAATTATTATCACAGGAGGCTGGYGCATYCGTTTGAAGACATAAGAACATTTTAATGCAATTAAAAATATCAACCACAAAATTTATACGGCAACATTAAGGAAAAGGATCAAAATAGCTCCAAATACAAATACAKTACAMGTATTAAGKGTTAGTGTAGAAATCAAAATCAAATATCTTGAAAAAAAGTACTACAAATAGTATGTGTATTAACTATACTTAAATTTAWCCAGAATTTTGCTGATTGACATTTTTGACATATTTTGTAATGATTTTACTATCTGCCTATAGGCAGCTATAGGAGAGTTTATCGACCGTTGATGGCGCTAGTGTGTCTTTGCAAATGGCGGAAATAAACAGTATTTGCTATTATAATATACTCGTCTGTATCTCAAAATGAGACACAGATGGGTTCGCAACCGAGTATATTCAATATAATTATTACAAAGGAACTGGTAATGGTAACCAAAACACATTCGTGGCAATAACCTATTGATAACCGCTTAATCACATAACCGCATATTACTATTATAATATAATATCACACATGCTTTTTGTGTTTACATGTATCCCTTTTTTCTTAATAATACTCACTGCCCACAATTTAAAAATGCTAATATGATATAACAAAAACAGCACTATTACACAATAATTCCGCCTTTTTCCAGCATTAAAGTACTGTTCTTAATAGTTTATGTATCTGCCGCCAGATCAGGCAATCATATAATTGGCAATGCAACTATCACAATTCTATAAGGGTTTCTATAAATGATTTATGCAACGCGGGTGGCGTTGATTTCTGAATTATTTGTGCCGCCTTTTTATAACTGCTGCCAAGCTACAATATGTACGGCGATAGTAGTTGAAGGTTGCAGATCAATGTCACACTACAGCTCCGAAATTGTAAGCTTTCTGCAACCTTAAAGTTAATTATCCCACAAAACACTACAGAATATGTTGAAAACACACTCCCAGTCGTTTTCACATATTAAAATATACAAAATAATTCAAAATTCGACAGATGACAAATATACGTCACTTTCCTGAGAGGCGGCAAATTGATTTAATCAGTAATTTCCATAAGTGCCCTGGATGCATGAATCATTTATAGAAACCCTGTACAATAATTTTGAAAACAGTTAAAGTTAGCCTTATAATTTATAGGGTGTCCTATTTAAAATAATACAGTTGGCATTCACTTCCGATATAATCCTATAAATCACCAGATATACTATTATGTGCAACGTACGTCGAGAAAACTTTTTTGTCCAATATAACTAGCGCAGCATTTGCAATATTATTTATAAATTTGAAGACTCACAACTACACTCAGTATAATAACATTTCCTTGCAGGCTTGTGTGATTATATGGGATTTTGCTAAACGCGCTCAAATTGCTAAGCATGAACTACATAAAGTTCGCGTAGAAGCAGTTGCTTTCTCTCGCCTCGACCAGTACTTGATATCACTTGGCGGCAGAGATTGCGGAAACGTGGTAGTATGGGACATGGAAACTAGACAACCTCTTTGTGGCTCAGCAGCCAGTCGAGGCATCCAAGGAGAAGCAACTGTTCTGTGTCCGACGAATCGTCGAGATGCTTGTTTCCTGACAGCTGGGGATGGCAACTTGGTTGTATGGAGAATTGATAAAAATGCTAGAAATGTGAGAGGTGTCGACGTTAAGTTATCAAAACTTAAGCGTATTATTATGTCCATGGATCTAAACGAAAGAGACGAAGTTTGCTTCTGCGGCACTAGCACAGGTGACGTACTGAAAATCAGACTCAACTTTCATCACGATGCTGAAATTGTCGAGCCAGTGAAACCTCCTATATTAGTTGGGTGCTTTTCAAAAATTACAAAAAAGAAGCTTAGCCCTGGATCAGTGGAACTGTATCAGGATGGAGTAAGGGCATTAATTGTGACTCCCAAAGGAAGATTGTATATAGGGTCTGGGAATGGCGTTGTGGAACTGGTGCAGGTGTTGAAAGTTGAAGAAAAGAAAGACAAGGAACAGTCGGTTGCGTTCAAGTTGGTATCTATACCCGCTCTTAAAGTAGTAAGTTTTCTCTTGGTTTTCATATCATATCACCCATGGGTCGGCGTGGCTTGAATCGTAGGTATAGCTGCAAAAATAGCTTGAATACGCGTGCACTAAACCAGCTGTCCGTATCTATATTTATAATCTACTACATACAAAAGGGAATTATGGTTTTCCAGGTAGGTTTTCTTAATAATATCTCAAAAGTCCCGGTAGTGAAAACAATAATAATAATAATAATAATAATAATAATAATAATAATAATAATAATAATAATAATAATAATAATAATAATGTTTTTATTCCAGTTAACATAAATTTTGCAAAATGTACCTTTATACTATACAATACATTTAATTTAAATGTGAATCTGAAAAAGGTAAGTACTCAGAATGTATCATTACTAGAATAATACCACTGTTCTTCCGTACCACCCCAGAATACAGCCAAAAAGAATACAACAAAACGCATCACAGAGCATTTAACAAGGTGCAGTAAAGAAATCATACGCAGGCGAAACATAGACACAGTTTTTTTAATGCATCAGGAATGGAGTTATAAATATTCACACCACATTATAGGTAAAAGATAGCTCAAAGAGGACAGTTGAGAGCTTCAGCGGTGTTATCAATCCCTTGTTCCTAATATTTATGTTATGAACGTCTGTTCTAAAGGTAAGTTTTTTGAATAGAATAACTTTATGAACCAGTGGCGGCTGGTGACAAATTCTATTGGGTCGGCAGTAAAAACTTTGGTCCACTCTAGTTAGTCAATATTATTTATTTATAAATTAGTAAATAATTTTGTATATACTCGTAGTTGTTGTTGTTTATTACTTGCTACTTCTGTAAATTTCATATCGCCGCAAGTTAAAAAGATAGTTTATTTGGTAACAAATAGCTTAATCTGGCAACTAGCTACATAATTTCAACGTTAAGCGTGCACCTGTACTGCACCGGAGAGGAGAAGTCGATATATGTCGACCCAATCCGAAGATGTATTCGGAAGTCCGGCAGACAGCATTAAGCGATTATATGGGTATTGGCGCTTACTTATTTTATTATTTTTTTTGTGTGAAATTCTTCAATGATTTCAGATTGACTAAATTTATAACATGTATTTAATTAATTCTGTTAAATGTTTGAAGGTATCTGCTTAAAATTGTTTATTTAAGAGGATAGCTCTTACAATAATCTTGGGAAAATGAAAAATTTCGTAGAACATTCGGGTAGTTTTTCGTGATTTCAGTATTGAACTATATATATAATTGATGTTCAATGTACATGTCAAAATTAATTTTCGGAATTCGACGATTATGAATGCCGGGCCTCCTTTATTAACTTCAATAAAAACATATATACCTACGTAAAATTAAATTATGATTATAAAAAAACTGTAAGCATGTAAAGGATGTCAGTCAGATAATTTGTAATACTCAGTAGAAAACAGAACTATAATTGGTTCATTAAAAAAAAACTTGAAATAATTGAAATAAATGATGAAGTCCGTTTTAACGTTTTATGCTGTCTGCCGGCCCCAGGCATTGCAGAGTCTCGATTTTCGCCTCAGGATTCAATATGCGCGCAAGGTTGCGTCTTTGTTCAGCTCATAGGAAAACGATGCTATTGCTTCCTTATACGATGCGGTCTGCCGACCCAGCGGTTGGATCACGGGCTTGGATGACAAACACGGCCCAGTCACGGTTGCCGAGTAGCGTAAATTTTTCGGGATAACCCGTAAAAATGTGATTTTGGCTTAATTATTAATTTGATGGTAATGTAAAAAAATGCGCTCGAACTGTTTCAAGATAGCTGAACATAATAAAACAAAATATACATAAAAATACGAAAAAAATAATTTCTTCGATCAAAATTCTGGGTCGGCAGGGCCGACCCTGCCGACCCGGACGAGCCGCCACTGTTATGAACTAAAACAGAAAAGTGTATAAACGTCTGTGTTCCATATTCAACCACTTCGATCGCAATAACGCGCCAGAGTCAATCCAAAACACATCCTATTTTGTATCCGCTGTATACGCTTTTTGTAGGTACTGTCCAAATAAGCACCGTATACAGAATCACAACAGTTAAATAAAGAAAGCACCAAACTATCACACAGAAGCAGTTTAATGTGAAGGTTTAGAAAGGCCCTGCAATTATTATTTATTATTTATCAATGTGTTGCTTAAAACGCAAATTATACCACGATTGCGAGGTCATTAACAGGCAGTTTTACGTCATGAAAATATACACGAAATAGATGCCGTTGAATGGTAATGAATTTAGTTTCACTGGTTTGCTTTTGCTCACAGCTTCAATAAAACAAGGATACCGATAGTTATCGATGGAAACTTATTTAACGGGAGCGTTATACGCAGATTAGGCGGAAAATATTTATCCCATTTGAAGTAACTATGTCAGAGGTACAGAACACGTAGTGAAAATTCAGCTACAATTTTAAAATCCTGTAGTTTTTCATCACTTTCAAAGCTGCAATCTTGCAGATCAGATGTAGTGTCAAATCTAGAGAATGCATGCAGAAGTAATATGTGWTCCCGAATATAGTTTTGCCGATCAAAGCTTCGTGAAGAATAATTATTTGTTCCACCTTCTCTAGGTCAGATTTGAGGGGAATTTTTTTATTAATAAATGTGTGAGCAGTTAAAAGATCCACATCGTCCGCAGCCACACTGCAGTATTTTTACATGATTTCTGAGATGCCGTTTAGACGATCAAAATGTCAGCATCATCTTCATTATTTTATTATTCGATTGTGACTGTTGAGATGTTGCTCGCACCTCCTTGTCTCCGCTGTAACTGGTCGTTTTTGATTAACTTGTTCCCATTTTAATTTCCGCTGTTATACTAGTGAGTGAAATAGAACTTACACTTTTTCTTGATTGATTGATTGATTGATTAAGCGCATCTGGCTGCGTATTAGTTTGATCTTTGATTGTGCATCTAGTGTGTACTACTCTGGCAAGAGCTCTGTGGCTTGTGACTGTTGTCAGGGGCTGATGCACCTGGCCTTCTGGTTTAACACACAGTGAGGTTGAGGTGACGAGATCTAGATCTAGGGTGTTAAAGACGGCATGCCGTGTATGCAATGGAAATAACTCTCATCTTAACATCTTTCAACGAGCAGATTGATGCTCTGAAGGTCTCCAGGCAGCAGCGGCGTTCAGCTGGATCACCTTTTGCTATGCATAGATGTACCTACTGCTGGGAAAGCTATGGTGGATAGGCCTCGGCCTATTAAGAGCTATCGTATCCAGAATAATTGGCAGAGCGAATAGATTTCAGGATTATTACGTTTTTAAGGTTATCTCTATATCATATGACAGAACGCCGCCGCCCGATAGCAGTTGTATAAGCTTGCTAAGAAGGAATGGACGTCTCGGACTGCTAATGGCGATAAAAATCTTAGGTACAGGATCAGGTATATGAATTATGAAGGGAGGTCCKACTGTTGMTTCTTTAAACTAGAGGCACCCGATTGATAAGTACTTTTAGCGTCTTATTTCAAAATTTCCGTGGACTKAGACCAGAAGTTGTTTGTTTTTCTCATTAWAATGTTATCGCTTTGACGGAAACTTGGTTGTCAGATGATATATTGYMCTGTGAACTATTTCCTTCGGATTTCTGTGTGCCATTAGGGGTGATGTGTATGTCTTTTCAGATTCATTCCTCGGATGTAATGTCTGTTAGTCTTGTTGATGTTAGGATTGAAATGAATTGGGTGTGTTCACTAGTTATAAAATATGAACTTTTATACATTAAAAAAGAGTACTTAATTAATTAAGTGTGTATCTGTATCCATAACGCTGCAAAAAAATTTTTAACCAAAATAAATTGTTTACAACTTCTCAGTGCGCAACGTGGCAACAACGCAGTTTTAAGCACGCTCAGATTGACTAGGACTGGCTGTGACGTATCACCCGATATAAACAAGATAGCGTCCGCTACTTTCCGTATTTCGTTTGCGTTATTGGTTATGTTTGAGAGTGTTCTCGTTTGTTTTTTTTTTTATAAATTCAACAACATTTCGTCGGAATGCTTTGTTKAAGCGTCTTCGAAACATTTGCCGGCTGTAGATATGTTTATAGTCACCGAATTTATCAAGAACGACCCACGTTTTAATGCTGGCCGAAATCAAAGGCGCTAAAGCAGTAGTATAAGTAATTAATAAAGCTGCTTAATCTGCAATTTAATACATTATGGATCATTGATATTTTGAACGAAATGCATCTTTTTTCTAGTGCAAGTCGAGAGCAACACGGAGATGCAGCTATAGATTATTTTCAGGTGAAGCGACAGGGGCCCATATGTATACTGCAGTCCAAGATATGCCCGGAACACAAAGTTCGTGCAAAAAATTATGCAGTTACTCTAAGTCTCACAACAGTAAAATGTAGATTTTGTCTTGGTCATACCCCTTCTGGCTGCTTTAAACCATCTCCGTTTGCGTTCGTAGTCTCCGGGTACACTTACGAATATTTTGTTGAGATATTGACGGATGTATTTGAAATTTGAACACTGGCACAAAGCACCATCTGCTGTTAGCTTCTGGTTTGTACATGGTTTGTACATACATGGTTTGTACATTTTCCCAGTTGTTAGAAAGAGTCCGTTAAAAGCAAGAATACAACTCGTTTCACTCGGCACAAGCAAAGGCACGTAGGTAACATAACCTATATTTTTTGTTTAAATCGGGTGCTACGTCACACCGTTTCCATCCCGGGACACTGCGTTCGTGTGGTCAATTTTTATATTTGAACGTCAGAAAGGTTTTTTTCTAACACTGGTGCTAGAAAAATTTTGAAATTTTTAGGACGTAACAAGGGTGCTCCAAATATACACATGGCATGATTTCTAAAAAATGTGAAAACACCCAATTATTCTAAGTGATTATATGTTTATTATGAAACATTACGTCCGTCCTGCAACATAGTTTGTGGAATAGGAGTCTTTTTTGATCCACTCATTCCACTGTTAAGCTCAGTACGGAAAATTTTGTATTGTAATGGGTGATTTTAACAATCTTCTTTCGCGGAGGATAATGCCGACTGGTTTCCCGCTGCCCTCTGACTAATTTTAGGTCTTTTCTGGGTATGAGGATGATTCCGGTTCACGTCTCTTCTGAGAGGACCGGCTTTACACTAAACACTAGTGCCAGTTAATATAATTGCAAATGTGCAAATTTTTCAGCGCTGTTTGCATTGCTTACTGAGATTGGTGTTGCGGAGGCAGCTTGTAATCAATTTTATCAAACTTTTAAACTTTTTAATTTGACTTACCCGAAATTGAAATTTAGTGCGAATTTTTCCTATAACTATCCTTTTTGGTTCGATAGTGGTGAAATTGTTTCGTACATTCATAGAGTGATAATTATATCGATTATGAGGTATCAGGGACATGAATTAGCTTCCCTACAATCAATCGCTGATGCTTTTGCTTCTTTTTAAAAAGTCTTTAAAGAATTCTGAACCTTGTAATCGTCTTATTTTGAACTTCATTATTTCTAACCTAATCCTAAGCCGTGATGTCATTGTGAAAAATAAAGGTGGTCAAAAAAAAAAGAAACTATTTTTCTCAATTCCTGAACTTAGATTTCAACTGTAGAACTTCTAAGGCGTTACCGTTTGCCACGAAGGAAACGCGCAGTTTTCTTGAGTGTTCAAGCCTTTCAAATATTTTGGGTGTTTCCTTATCAGTAAGTCCCACATTTTGTGGATCAGTCGGTAGGACTCCAAGTTTCACGCAAGAGACCACACTTCATCTTCTGGTACATACTTTAAAATTTTCTCCATGCAACCAAATTGTTTTTATGTTTGTACTATTTATCTTGGGTCTTTTTCTTTTTTCTTTTTGTTTTCTACTCATTTCGATCTTGTGGCTGCCCAGGCCTTGAGACCATACGTGGGCAATTACTTGCTGTGCCCGTTTAGAGCACGAAGCTGTTTTACTCTCGTGGACTAACAGCCACACAGGTAAGCGTAGATTTAAGTCTTTTTTAAGAAATTCAAAATTAACGTACTTTTACCGCAAATTAAACTTGACAAAAACATATTTCATTAATAGTGTTAATTTTTTAATAACAATATATGCTACTTTTGTAAAAAGTGAATGCACATTCACGAAAACTATTTTCCTTTTTCACCCTCAATTTTTGCGGATACAACCTGATGTTCTTATACCTATTGATGTATTATTTAATCTGTTGGATCTATCTACCCTTATGTTAATGCGAGTTACAGATGAAGAGATTTTTTCACCATTAAAGGAAGCAAAAGATGCTTTACCAATAGACCTGACGGGATACCCAGCTTTATTCTCCGTGATTGTGCTACGGCTCTTGTATCTCCTTTGAGCTATATCTTGTACCAGACTAGCTCATCTCATGCTTGGGTTCAAATAAAATACCGCAGTTCAAAACAACAACACTGATTCAAATAAGGAACATACATCAAAATTATCTAAATTTATAACTATATGCAAAAAGAATAACGAAAACGCACGTAACTGATCTGTCCATGAAAATCAAATAATGTCAACACGAAAAATACAATAACGAAAAAGAAAAACGTAAGCCACTTAGCTGATTCTGTCCTTCAATCTTCCAGTACAGTCCCACAAAACCGCGACGCTCCTGGTTGTCCTCACTGGCAGGTCCAGTGTCGGGGATGACCAATAGTTGAAACTTTATCTTCAGTAGGATAAAACCAGTGACAAACTTAACTTTTTATATATATGCTCCGTTCATTCACTATTTACCATATCTCTATTACAAGCTAATTCATACTCTATTTCGCCAAAGATGCCATTTATCTTGTTTTCGTTGGAATAAAGTTTGATTTTATTTTCGGTCCATCCAGTAGTAGCCCAATATCACGTCGGTTACCAATCCTAGTACCACAACAAATGGGCAATCGAAACTCACTTGCCCACTCTTGAACTTCATATAAACTTGTCCATTAACTGTTTCGTTTTTTCCTTTAAAAGCACTAACCAATGTTACGCTATTTGTCAGTAATGTAGGTATACTTTTACCTTCAGCCTGTAACTTCTCCAAAAAAACTGTTGAAACACATGATAGTTGACTACCAGAGTCTACAAGGGCGTCCGTAGATAATCCCTCAACTGTCACTTCTATAGTCGAGCATTTAATTATTTTTTAGTACCGGCCTCCTCTGCGCCCTCTAAGAGTTCTAAATTGTCCGTATTAAATATTGTAGCAATCGTATTTGTTCGAGTTGCTTCTCTTACTATTTCTACTTCGTTTGTACTTCTTTGATTGTTTCTTTCTTCCCTTATTTCATTAACACCTCTTCCACTATATCTTTCGTCACGAGGTGCGCTGCTTTCAACCCTAACGTGATTGGCTTGGTATGAATTATTTCCTCTCCAATCTGATCCTGGGTTATTTGTCTCTGGCCGCCAACCTCTTCGTTCTTCTTCAGATCTCCCTGTTCTCAAAATCCTTTCTTGATTATTTTCTATTCCTCGAAAGCCAGCAAATCTCTCTTCAGTTTGTCCACTTCCACCATCTTGTCTTCCTCTTTTGTTCTCATAGTCTCTATTTCCATATAATTTATCCATGTGCTTTAGACATTTTGTCATATCTTTAATAGTTTGTACTCCTATCAATCCTCTTTGTATTTCTACAGGAAAATGATTACTTATTAATTCGATAATTTCCGTATCTTCTAATCTTTCTGTTAAATATCGTGCTTCTTTTACTTTTTCTAGAAAGTATTCTTCCTTCGTTCCTTGAATAATTGCCGTATTGCAATTTTCTATATGTTGCGCGTTGTATTTCTTTTCCCCAGTACATTTTCAAAAATGCTCGTCCAAAATCTTCAAAATCCAGACAGTTGGATTTATTTATTTCACCCCATGTTGCAGCTGATCCTTTCAGTATTCCCATCGCAAACCCCAACATTCGCGACTTTGGCACCTCGGCCTCAAGAAACAATTCTTTAAGTTTATTGATGCACGCTACTGGATGTACATTTCCTTCCGGCACGAATTTTACACTTAACCCCCCCCAAATCTCGAAATGCTTGAATATACGAGTCAGAGTAAGGGTTCACATTGCTATTACTGTTAAAGGGACATGAATTTACCGGAATAATATCTGATCTTTTTTTGGTGCTTACCTGTTCCTGTTCATTTAATACAACCGCGTTTATGCCTTCAGTTACTTTTTTAGGACTGTTTTGCATCTATGAAAACCCACCATTAACATTTTTATTCAATTCAGACATATTATTACTAAATATCTGCATTTGCTGATCAGATTCTTGACGCCAAGCTATTTTGATATAATTGGTATTCTCTTGCATACTTTGACAAATACTTTCAACAAGCATTTTATTACTCAAAGCTATTTTATCTGTAAGCGACAAATCATCCTCGTCTGACGCTCGTCTGTCTTTTCTCTTTCGCGGCGGCATTTTTGCGAAACACCTACCTAATTACAGATATACAAAGTTTATACTAAAACTTTTGCCTACAAGTTGGGCGCCATAACGCATTGCAAACAACAATACTTATTCAAATAAGGAACATACATCAAAATTATCTAAATTTATAACTATATGCAAAAAGAATAACGAAAACGCACGTAACTGATCTGTCTATGAAAATCAAATAATGTCAACACGAAAAATAAAATAATGAAAAAGAAAAACGTAAGCCACTTAGCTGATTCTGTTCTTCAATCTTCCAGTACAGGGGCAAAGACTTGCAGTTTTACCCTCTTTTAACTAGGTGATCTTTGGGGAAGAACACCACCAGAGAAAACGTCGAGAAGTACGACTCCCTATATATTTCAGGTTCGGTCTGCGCCGCTGTATAGGAAGGTGTCGGTAGAGGTCGCGCGCGGCGTGTGGCGGCAGGTTTGAAAATATGCTAGGAGTGCTGCACTGCTAATCTGCTGGTATTTTTTATTTAACTTCAAAATGAAACAATGACTCATTGGAAAACGTTTATTTACAAAACAATAAAAAAATACAATAGTAAATCATAGGATGAGACAAAATTATTTACTAATTACAATAATTCAAATAGCTGAACACAAAGAGAAATAAATGATATGCATACATAAATAATATGTACAATAGCAAATAAAACTAATTTCGTGGTATAGTGTATAAATATTGTATGTACAATAACGCTGCTTATACAATAGATAATTTACAATGTTCCCATTTTCAAATTAAGGGGTATAGAAATATGACATCATGTGTATATAAAAAAGTTTAACGAGCTTCTTGTGCAGCTTTAGCCAAAAATTTCATTAAAATCAATATGTTCTGTAAACATCTATGGTTTTAAGGCACCGTGTTAATCTTATTTGATTTCCTACATGAAGGAATATTACACAATACATAAATTTTGTTACTGGCATTTACAATTATGGAAGTTCAGTAATTGAACCATTTATTTGTTACTTCTTAAAGACATGTGGAAACAACACAATGCAAGTTTTAACAAATTAATGAAGAAACTCATTAAGCTGTAATTAAGGTAATGAAGTGAAAGTTTTCTATTCTTATTTTATTCATTTAGCTTTTCATATTAAAGTTATAACAATTGTATACGATGTTGAGCTGAACTAATAAATACGAAATGTTTTTATTGTTACTATTATTCAATAATTTCATGGGTTTTAGAGTAGTTCGTAAATTTATTGCTTCAAAATATAGACTGTAGAAAAAACTCTTAAAAACTTTCAGAAAACAAAGTTTTATAAACAGAATGCTTGAAACACCGATAGTTTTTGTATTTACTTGTATTTTTGTATTACTATACTGAGTGCATGCAGTCTGTGCTTGATAAACAAAGTTATTTAAGTAATGAATCATTAAGAATATGCATTTGTGGATGTGAATAATATAAAATAATACTGTATGTCTATAAAATGCAAACTTGACACTTGTAACGATATAGAATAACTTATTTATCCATAATGCTGGAACTTGCGCATCTTCCGCCTTACTTATCTTGCTTCTTTTCGAGTCTGCTGGTTTTCTTGATGCCATCGCTTGCACCACAAAGGAATTCCTATATGACAGACAGAACGTACAATGTCCCCGATGACGAAATTTTGGTGTTCGTTTATTCCAGCATGGAAGGATACTTTTTGCAACATCGTCAACAAAGTAGTACGAAATGGTAGAGCAACAACTTTTCATTAGAACCTATAACATTTAGGATTCCTCTTCAGAAGCGCAATTGCCAGTACCTTCTCTACCGTCTTACGTCTTCCATGGGGATTCCACTGAAAAAACAAAGATTTATTATTTTTTAAATTAGATCTAGGTATTTCACCTACCTTTAAATAAGTTTCTTAAAGAAGGGGAATCTGCAAGTCCTGTCAATGCCCCCACATCTCCAGATTTATTTTTGTACTTTCTATTCAATTTGAAAATGTAGGCCTCTTTGTTTTCCACCATATGCATAAGACGCCTTTTTTCTAGATGAAGCGTTTGCCCTTGACATGTCTGGAAAGCCCTGGAAACAGGATGTCCACTTACATTAGATGTGTCTTGGCTGTCTTGTAAACCAGAACAACTAGCTGCTAGATGTTTCAGCTAAAATATATGATAAGTTAATTCCTAAGATATCATAAATGCACAATATTTTACAGGTTAGGTTAGCACATTCTATACCAATTAAATCGGTATGCTTACATAACTGCTGCATATAACGAGGGAACAGCATATAGTCGCAATTTTCGCGTAACTAGATTCAAGCTACAAATTCTATAATTGCCAAAAGAAAAGCCATGCATATATAAAAGTATTGTTAATATAATTTAGCTATATTAATAAGCAGCATGCACTTACTTTTCAGCATTAGAAGGAAAATAATGCATTTTTCCCACAAGCACATCACTGCATCTGCAGACCAAGCAACGACACTGTTGCATAATGTTAATTGCTACGGGAATCTAGGGGTACCTATGATAAGTTTTCTTAACAAAAATAGTATCACAATTGCTATTGTACTACTTACATTTTACAATCAGATGGTGGTGATATTGGGTTACACACCTTTAACCAACCAGTACTGCTGCTACGTTAATGAATTCTACATTAACGAAGTACATTTCCTTACTCAAAATAGTTACTTAACGCATACTCCTGCTGCTTTTGTACTTTAGCTTTTGCTCTCAGACTCAGACAGCCAAAAAAGATGCTGGAGTCACTAACCCCGTGTGTCTCCACAAAGCAGCAAGACCACTATAAACCAAAGATTAATCAATAACAATATCTTATCCCCCAATAACTACAAACTTACCAAGTTTACTCTTGTAGCTGTGCAATCGCCACGCACAGCCGTAGTTCAACCAACGCCATCGGTGCAACTATACAACACAAGAGCCCAGAGTACTACATCATGACATTTCAACAATGGTAACTTACCAGGCTTCACTAGTTCTTAACACTTTTATGTAATAATAACGCAACGAAAGGAAATAAACGTCCAAACAAACACAAAATCGTACTTAACCCTATAACTATAATTCGAAAAAGCAATATGGCGGACAAATGCGTAATCATGTGCACGACGCAGGCGTGCAAGAATGCCACATTTATTTCAAAATAATAATGTTAAAATCAATCTCTGAAATCCAGCGAAAGCTTATTTATATATCGTCCAATATTTCAGAGTATTAAGTCACAATCAAAAATATTCTTAAGCACTATTAATAAAAAGTTTGTAATAAAAGTGATTGGAATAAAGTGAATTTCTTATAACAGAATAAGAAAAAAATTGTGCAATCTGGCAACTACACAGTTTGGGGCTGCTGCGAGTTTGACCAATCGGAATGCAGAATCACCGCGCTCGTGCTGCCCTCTCAGCTCCTTCCCAACTGAAGACAGAGATAAAAGTAATAGAATAATGCTAATGTTAAACAAGGATAAAATTTCGCTCAAAACCGAACCAATTTCCTTATTTAGTTGGCGTTCTGAAAATTTTTCTATGACACCACTTTCTTTTACGTCCCCAATGTCAACGAATGACGTCCTCTCTTCCTCTCTTCAAGCACACTCAGTTTTTCTAAATGCCGTATTTTGGCGTCGACGCACGCGCGACGTGCCCGACACAATCTTTAATTTAATTTTAAAATGCTCAGTATTTCCTGATTTTTGGAAGGGTGCGTATATCTGTCCTGTTTTAAAAATAGAGCCTAAAGCAGATGCTGAAAATAATTATAGACCTATCTGTATAGCTTGTGAAGGGGAGGCACAGTATCATCATCCCTCATCAGCATGCGCCCTGAAAGAGGTCAGGTTGATGCAATTTATACTGATTTCAGCAAGGCTTTTGATGAGGTTATTCATGGTATGTTAATTCAGAAGTTGAAGAGTTTGGTTTTCTTTGCCATTAGTTTTATTCAGGCAGTCGTATTTGAGTGATAGACGGAAACAGGTTCGTTACTGCAATTACATTTCACACGAGTACTTGATATTGTTGGGCGTTCCCCAGGCTTCTAGTTTTGATCCATTGTTCTTTCTTTTATTTATTAATTAATAATATTTCATTTTGCTTAGATGGCAATAACTTTCAGTTGCTATTGATTTGAACATCTTTCATGAGATTGCTTTTGTGGGTTCCATGGCTTACTGTCTTGCGCTCCGGATTAATTAAGTTAGTATTAATGATGTTTAGCTACCTAGAAAAAATAGCATCCGAGATTTGTAGCTGACGTTTAATGAGCGCTTTGCTGACATTGTAAGGCGCATCAGTTATTTGGATTTACGTATAAGAATTGTGATCTCAAAATAGCAGTACTTTGACGTCTCTTTTTATATCTTTAATTCGCTCGAGGTTTGAGTACGGGGCGATATAGTCTGGTATCCATTGTATAATGTGCATACTGATTTTATCGAGTCCGTGAAACGCAAATTTCTAAAGTTTCTTGTTCTATTTGGAGGACGGTATTTACTAACCTCAAGACTATAGGTAGACACTATTGTTAACTAGATTCAAATTCAAGCAGAAGGCTGCTTTTGGCTATGAGTTTTTGTTAATTTCCTTAATAATTAAGTTGACTGCTCCTGGCTTCTTGACCAACTGTATTTTCGTATTCATCTGAACTCAAGATTAGCTTCAGCTTTATACTTGAAGCTATGCAGATCTAATAACTTAAGATCTTCCATTTATATTATGACTGACCTACCTATTTAATAAGTTTTCGATGCACCGTGATAGCGCGTATAGTTTTAGCGTTGCCTGAATATTCAGACAACGGTTTTAGCTATATCTCGAGGACTTTGAGGGAAGCGTTATAGGTGACGTGATTTAATATTAAATTAGTATTTGAATGTATTATTTAGTTTGTAGGATGTGAATCTCTAATCAGGTATTAATTTATTTTCTGTAATTGGGTGTCACTTATGTACCTGTTAAAAATAAAGGTATTATTATTATTATTATTATTATTATTATTATTATTATTATTATTATCATTATTATCATTATTCATTATGTCTAACAATATAATTGTTTACCTCAAACTTTTCTGACAACGTATAAATGATTTTAATTTTATTACTGGTAATGAGCATTCTAGACTTATAGCTGAAACCATTTCAACAAAGTAAATTACAACAGATGAAGCTTTTAAGGACCGCCGAACTGCTCCACAGTCATCGCACTGTTACTAATATTTTCACGACCACCAGAAACAATAAAGGAGTCTGAGCCAAATTATTTTGCATATAATTAGGTCATACATGCTTGGCTGGAAATTGCCATAGCCATCGTCAGAAATACAGTTAATAATCTTTTTTATATTTTAGTTATCTGTGCAATAAAAACTGCTACAAATATATTCTTTGTTTGTAGGTACGACTTTTTACCCGATTTTTTAAAGAAAACGATTGCGTATACAAATTTATGTAAAATTTTCAGATTTCTTTTTTTCGAGGACTTTTGAGACCTTACATAGAACCTATCCAGAAAACCATCATTTGCTTTTGTATGAAGTAGTCTGAAAATTCAGCTTATTTTTCACTAAATGTAGTGGATTATAAACAATATGCAGGTTTCCATTGAAAATGACGATATCAGTTTAGCAATAACGAACGGAATTTAAAATTTTGCTTCTGAGCTTTCATTTCAATAAAGTCCCAGATCCATGCACTTGGCTTTTTTTACCTTCTACACCTTTTTGTACGATGCAACTTTTTTAAATAGCAATTCCACATTTCTGACCGAAATTAAAGAACATTTACTATTTCAATTAAACTCATGTATTAAAAAGCACGAAATTCTACTCTGAAATATTCAAACAAATATAAACGTTCAAATTGCAAAACTGCAACGGTGATATCGATTGCCTTCATGTGCATTTTGAATGCAATTTTTTAATGAATGCTTTAATTATTGTAAAAACAACATGAATAGAAAATTCTAGAAATAATTACAATGTTGACAAATTTTTTGTTTGGATTTACCTATTTAATATCACATTAATCAAATAATGATCTGAGATATACTGTAATGCACGATAATTATCAGTTATTTGACACGTGAAGGTCAACTGTGAAAAGAATTTAGTAAATAGTTTTAACAGTTCCAAATTTAAACATAATAATCTATCTGATTTTTTTGAGTGTAAAAGAAACTGGAATCTCATTTTCCTTAATCAACTCAACAAATCTTCGGTCTAACCAAATTTCTTGTAATTTTTGGTTCTAAATTACGGCAAACATTTTCTAATAACCTTTTTAGTTCACTCATTGTGTTCAGTTGTTGTCACAATACATATTTCGTTGGGATTTAAAATTCTCAACGATATCTTAACTTCATTATTTCTTAACCAATTGATAATAATGCCAATACATAAGTTAACGCATCGCTCGGTTCTTATAATAGTTAAGAATATTTTAAATTACGAAGATGTTTGTGAATGCTTTTTATTTGAAACGTTTGTATAATTTCAAAATAACATGAATGTATAAGTAAAAGGCAATTTTGTTAATTTCAGATTAAATCAGCGAATGTAAAAGGTTGTGTAACAGCTATGTTGATCAGAGGAGATGGAGAACAGATCTTTGTGGCAACAGCGAACAGTGAAATATTCATAATCGAACAAGATGACTTCGAAGCTATACTGGTCATCACATGTCATACATCCTCCATTAATGACATTGCTTTTCCATAGTATGTCCGCATAACTTGAAGTTTGCTAAGGCATTTCGTTCAGAACTTGCTATAGCACTGAATGAGTTTCACATACAAAAATAATTATGCTGAGTAGTCATCAGTATTATCTAAATCTTATACCAAATGCGACAGTGAAACGGGCAACAGCGATATAAAAAAAAACGCAACATGAATATGCAATGCTTGGAGTTTGTGAATGTTTTTGAATGACTTGCACATTTTGTGCAGACATGTTACGCTACAAAATATCCATCATTAGAAAATGACATCATGTGGCCTCAATTTTCCTTTACACATATTCCTAGCCCTTTTCTGAAGTTAGACATCACATCTTGCAGGACTGGCACTAGAATTCGATTAAGATTCGTCCGGTTTCAAAAGTATTTTATTTTTGTGAACTGAAGCTAGTGGGTTTAATATTTTTTTACTCTTACTTCTTCGATATTAAGTATTTTGAAGATTTTCTTTCTGGAACTATGGGATCTGTATTAAATTTAGAAAAAGTGATTGGTTTAATACAGTATACGCTATATTAGTGCTGACGTAATAGGGAGTTTGCGGTTACCGTGGATTTTAATACCGTAAACCCCTAAAATCACATGACTGAGATACGGTATTTCAAACTGACAGAATAGGTAGTTTGCAGTTCGCGAACGACGTCACTTGACGTATAACGCAACCAACATAAACTATAATATGGAAGCAGTTATTGATGCAGTTGCATTTGGCGAATCCAATGAAAATGGTGTGGAAGATGCTTTCACACATGGGCTTTATCAAAAAAAACAGACACTGAGAAAAGAAATATAAGGGCGATTAAATTTGGATGTATCAAACAGAGAATAATGTCTACACATCCAAACATCAAATGGTAGTAGAGTGTCACGTATTGCAGAATCATATACAGAGTTACATCGCAAAAACTAAAAAAAAAAGCAATTGAGACATTCCACATGGTCTTCCAAAGCACCCAAAGTAAAATTTTTGTCTGTTACTTCAACACACTTAGCGCGGATCGTCGCCCATCGACTCGCATCTTCGAAAGTATTTTGTGCTACCACTTCACGCAAAAGATCTAAATCGACCCGTATCCCAAACCGCAGCCGTTCTTWTCTTGCCATCATATTACACACCACTATGCATCAATATAACACCACCCGGTATCGTGATACGGTATATCGCGTCAAATAGCGTATTCCTGTAATACTAAACATTACGGTAAAATTTTGCGCATGCGCTATGCTGCTCCAGGTGACGTTACCGTTTAAGGTATTCTCCACACCGGTATTCGCAAACTCCCTAATGACGGCCATTTTTCTGCGGTACTCAAAGTCCTGGATCCTGACAAACCGAGTTGTCATAACGTGCGTAACGGACCTCAGTGTTAGGGGCAATTTTGTGACTTTAAAAGAATATTTAGAAGTGTTACTGTGCTTATTTGAGTAGCTTACACTCCTTCACGATGCTTCACAAGTATTACAACCCGAAATTACATTTAGTTTAGATCCTGGATCAAAAGAAACCAAGTTGTCATAACGTGCATAAGGGAGTTTAGTGTTTGATGCAATTTTTTAGTATTAAAAGAATATTTTAAAGTGTTACTGTGTATATTTGAGTAGATGACACTCCTTCGCTTTACTTAGCAAGTATTACAAACGTAAATTACATTTAGTTATAATGTAGGTACTGCTGGAAAGCTTAACCTACAATAAGTGCGTGTGTAGAGCATTACAATTTACATGCTGTACCAGAAGATGGTAACGTGCTAGATCCCTGGATGTTCTTGTTATAATGAGAGAGTAACGTATAAACTTTAAGCACTTATTTTAGATTGTCTTTCAACAATAGATTGCAACTTAATGCAATTTTTGTTTGTAATAATTAATGAATAATACAAAAACATGTAAACCACTCAAACATTCACAGTAACACTTCAAAATATAGTATTATACTATAATTTTACTCTGACCATTGAATGTTACTGTGAATTTTTAGTGGTTTTCGTTCCTTCGTATAATTTAGTATTATAAACCAAAATTAGATTTAGTTGCTATCTATTGTTTAAAAAAAACATAAAAGAAGTGCTGTAAATATTACACGTTTCTCTCTCATTATAACGGAAACATCCAGGGACCCAACCCATTATCATTTTCTGGTAAAACTTGTAAATTGTAATGCACTACACACGTACTTAGTGTATGTCCAGTTTTTCAACAATACATTGTATCTAAATGTAATTTCGGTTTGTAATACTTGCTAAGTAAAGCGAAGTAGTGTAAGCTACTCAAATATACACAGTAACACTTTAAAATTCCCCAAACGCTGAACTCCGTTACGCACATTATGACAACTAAGTAGGTTGGTTAGGATCCGGGATCTTGACGTATCGCAGCAAAATGGCCGACATCTACGTCACACTAATATAGCGTATTCAGTTTAGTTCGGTACTCATTTGTTTTTAATGACAATGATAATACCTTTATCTCAAGCAGTGAGTTATCTGCACCTTTCTGTTTTGTGTTTTTAAATAATTTATTAATTATATGTATTTTTCGTATATTCAGTTGTTATTTTGTCTACGACTAATTCTGTATTTATACCTAATAATTTAAATTCCTTTTTTTGACGTTGGTAATTGTGGATTATATTTTAAATCTTTAATTAATATTTTTTGTTCTGCCCGAGTAAAATTTGTAAGTGAATTAAACGGTTAATGAATTTAGATCCACACTGAGGTTTAAATGAGTTGATTTTAACTCTTGTTTTCTATTTGCTAGTTACACAGATTTTTTAATTTTTTAAATTGAGTGAGATATTTTTTATATGAACTATATTTTGTACCTCATGTCGTTAGTTGTCTCATCAAAAATTATGTTATGCAGTTCCTTATACACGTCTGTGCGACTTTATTTTAAATGCCCACCTAACAGGCAAATAGAGGCTTCTTAGGGGTCAACCTCTGAATTAAAGATACGAAGCTCTAAATTTGTATAAACCTTTATTTTGGCATTCTAAGTGTTGGCTCAAGGTCAAAGGTCGCAAAAAATTGTTTTTTTTTGTAAAATCTTGCGCCCTATGCATTAAATTCTTTACAAATTCTGTCTTAAGCAATTTATGTGTTTATCAGGTTTTGAGATAGAGCACGAAGAGGGTTGAGCGCTCAGCATACATGTCATAATCATGAATTTAATTCTCTACAACTTTTGTAATAATTGCAAATATTAAAGCACAAAAAAACTGATGTTTTGCGACTTTTTACACAAAATTTAGTTTTTTATCTTTCATTCCGAGGTGAAACCCCTAATGAAGTGACTGGACCACGGCATACATAAACGGCATTGTGTATACCGTGACTGGATTAACCCAGGTTTTGCCCACGCGTCTTTTATTTTCTGATTTCCAAATCGATTCAAATAGTTGTAGCCCGCTTTATTGCCCTTTTCGCTTCCCAATAGTTATTGTTCCACATAATACGCATAAAACACCATATAATTTACACTGTTTGTTAAACCAAATATGATCTTGAGTTTAAGTAAAGTCTTTTTATTCCATAATTGGGTATTATCACTTTTTTTGAAAATTACATAAAATGAATCTTGAAGTGCATATATATCGTACGCCATGTTAAAAAAACAAAATTTTAGGAGTCACCGCCAAAACGCTTCTATCCAAGGTGATTCAACTCGTGACGTCAAGTGTCATGTAAACATTACCGAGGAGCGTGCTGTTTAATGGTGTAGTATCATTATTGTACTGAAAAAGCTTTTGTGTGGTGTTTATTGAAAGGACGGTGTAAGAGGTCGCACCAAAAAGTGATTTGTGTAGTTTTACAAGCATCTATTATGTATGGAAAACAAAACAAGTGTTGTTTTGTACATGGTTATAAAAGTACTTCAGTCAGTACAACTACAAAATTTTTGTAACCGTTCCTGGAGATTATCAACGTATGTAAAAGTTGTTTAAGGCCCCTAGACGTGATATGCCGAAATCGCAAAGTTTGTTTTTCTGTTGTGAAGATCATCTTAATTCTAACTGTAAGTTTTATTATTCTTTTTGGGGTTATAAGTTCAGTTTTCAATTTGTTATAGCTTGAAGAGGATATGAAAAATTATATGCGTTTTAAGTTGATTGAGGGAAATGTTATAATAAAGAACGACGTTGTCCCCCATATATTCGACTGTTAGCCAGACCGGAAACGAGCCGCAAGAGCCCCGAAAATAAATGGCAATTTATATTTATTCTGACCTCTAAAGTAAATGTCAAGTTTGGGGTACATTTTTGATTCTTACATTTTTATATTTACAAATAGTATGTTTCCAATAACCCACTGTGATCAAATTATCAATGCTACGTTAATTTGATAAAAAGTTCATTTATGCTGTTGCTTTTACGTTCCTCATCTCCGTCGCCTTGCACCGCTCGTCGCTGTACACAAAATTCCATAACAATAAACATGCCTCATAACTCTTAAGTATTTCACTTTTTCTTGGCGTATTTTAATTCGCTTGTCATAAAATGAACGCAAACAACAAACTGATAAATTGACGGGTTGAGGCAGACGCGTGACGCGCTGACCCCAGATGTAAACAAGCGGCCATTTACATGACACCTGACGTCACGGTCAATATGTTCGCGTTTTGGCGGTCCCTTTAAATATTCACATTTTTAATATTAAAAATACACCTTGCGATCAATCTTTTCGAATTTGTAAGCTGTCACAGCTGTTTTGTGGATTAGATGCTACCTATTAATATGCAATTTATTAAAATATAAATACATGGCAAATACCCAATTAACGAGCTCACTGCAATACTAAAGTTGTTTTTTTATTAACAAATGCATTTTTCTTGCAAAAAATTGATTGCTTATAAGATCTGGATTCTTTTTCATCGGTGAATAGCAATCTATGAAAGAAATGTGCTTTAGGCTTCAGACACGATGCAGATTCTTTATCTTTAATTATCAGTTTTCGCCATATTGTTTTATTGCAGTAAATTCTCGGAAGTTTTTGCTACTGCTGGGAAAAACACTGTCCGTTTGTGGAAGGTTTCGACTATGCAGGAATTACTGAGAATCCGCGTTCATAACTTTGCGTGTTCCAGCCTTAAGTTTACTCACGACGGGAAGGCCCTAGTGACTGCTTGGAACGACGGCATCATCAGGTGAATATAAACTGCATTAACTATCGTCATGAAAACTTATGTTTTTCGCAAGGTCCTTTACTCCCTTAACAGGACGACTGATCTATGCTATACTGAACGCCCACAACAAGGGCTGCTCTGCCCTTGCCGTTTCCCACAACGGTAAGATGCTGATCAGTGGCGGCTGTGAAGGTCAGGTCAGAGCATGGGGGGTCTCCCCGCATCGGCAAGAGCTGATTTACAATTTCACTGAGCACAAAGGTCCCGTTTCGGCCATCGACATTAACAAAACTGATGACGAAGCCGTGAGTGCCAGTACAGACGGCACATGTATTATATGGGACCTGGTCACCAAGTGTCGGAAGCAAATTCTGTTTGCCAACACTTTGTTCATGAGCGTCAAGTACTATCCAAGCGGCGTCCAGATTTTGACCTCGGGTTCAGACAGAAAATTGTCGTACTGGGAGGTACTGGATGGCAGTTTGGTTAGAGAAATTGAAGGATCGCAGACTGGTGCATTGAACGCTTTGGATATATCGCCCGATGGAAGTATTTTTGTTACGGGAGGCAACGATGAAATAGTCAAGTTGTGGTTGTACCAGGAAGGTAAATATTTATAACCGTAAGTGAGGTGAAACAAAACAAGAAGATTTTGTTGCTTTTGAGCCTTCAAATAAAAAACTAGATCTGCAATTGACGTATCCGTCGTTCGAAAAAGCTCTACTGCATTACATTTTAATAAACACAGAACTTAATCATATGTAATTATAAAAAATATAACCCTGTGTCAATAGTAATTCTGTTTAAAAAATATTTTGACTAAATACGAGGCATGTTTTTTAAGTAAGTACCGTTTTGCGATTCCGCCGCCGCAGCGCTACGGTCGGCGTTCCGCGCATGCGCGCTGGTTACCTACATCTCTTGTCTACGCACTGACGCCATTACAGTTTGATTCTTCATTGTATACGTTGTTTACTGAGTGTTTAAGATGCCTCCGACAATCGTGAGTCCCGCCGATTGTGAAGTACGGGCTGTTGTACGATTTCTTAGTGCTAGAGGCGTAAAACCGATCGATATTCATCGTTAGATCTGTGAAGTTTACGGACAAAACATTATGAGTGATGGAATGGTAAGGAAATGGATGAGAGCATTTAAAGATGGCCGCACAAATGTGCATGATGAAGCACGGAGTGGACGTCCTTCGGTCGTTAATGAAGATCTGGTGCAGAAAGTGAACGAAAAGGTGAGAGACAACAGACGCTTTACAATTTCATCATTGTGCGACTGCATTCCTCAATATTCTCGTAGTGTTTTGTAGCGCATTGTGACCGAGAACTTGAATTACCGGAAATTGTGTTCACGTTGGGTTCCGAAAATGTTGACGGATTTGCACAAAACCCAACGTTTAGGCAGTGCATTGACTTGCCTTGAGCGGTACCACAATGAAGGTGAAGATTTTTTAGACCAAATTGTTACTGGTGACGAAACATGGGTGGCCTACGTCACACCAGAATCGAAACAACAATCCATGGAATGGCGACATTCATCATCACCCAAAAAAGTGAAGTTTAAGCAAACAATTTCTGCCCGGAAAATCATGTGCACAGTTTTTTGGGACAGAAAAGGAGTATTGCTAGTGGAGTTTCTGCCTCGTAATGAGCAGCGTCTTATTGTAAGACATTAAACAATCTGCGTCGTGCAATCCAGAACAAAAGACGTGGCAAGTTGAGTAAGGGTATCGTTTTGCTGCATGACAATGCCCGTCCACATGTGGCTAATCGGACCAAAGATATCATCAAATCTTTTAAATGGGAAACTCTAGATCATCCTCCATACAGCCCTGATCTGGCGCCCAGCGACTACCATTTGTTCCTGCACTTGAAGAAACACCTGGGTGGTCAGCGTCTTCAAGACTATAACGAAGTCGAAACATTTGTGATACAGTGGTTAACAAGTCAGGCGGCAGAATTTTATGAGGAGGGTATTCAAAAACTGGTGCCACGTTATGAAAAGTGCCTCAATATTCACGGAAATTATGTAGAAAAGTAGATCAAGGTACAGGCTTTCATGTAAGATAAAATTATTGCAATATCTTTGCACGTCTTTTTTTAATTCCAAAACGGTACTTACTTAAAAAACATGCCTCGTACAATAATTCCAGTAGGTAAATTTTGAAACCGGTGGCTGACCCGACCTGACCTGACCTGACCTGACCTGACCTTCGTGGATCAGCCACTTTGAAGCCTTTAAAAACCACAATACTTATAAAACTTTCGGAACAGCAAAATAAAAATTTTATGCAGACAGCCAAAATAGGTTACATGTAATCCGTGTCGTTTAAGACCGTTAAATCAAAAACACAATTTTTAGCCACCTTTGTTACTTTAATTTACTCGCTCATATGTTAAATTTATGCGATTTGGATGATCAGTCGCTAATACTGTTAACTGTTTTTATAGTAGTAACAAAGATAAAATAACTATTAAGATGGTTCACTTGTGACAGTTCCTTTGTTCTTTTTGAAACCGATCTGATGATCTTCACGCGGGAAATTTGAAATTAGGCATTCCAAACCACGTGACCCCGGCTGTGGGCAAACACTTTTGTCATATTAAAAATGGGCGTTCTAGTTGATTTTGGTGAATAGTTCATACTAAATTAGTTCAATTTTATCGTTCATAATGAACGTTCGAATTCGCCGGACGCTTCCCATCGCATATTTTGTATTTCCGGACTTGTGTCATATAACATACAACAGCTGATTGCCGTTTAGTTCTATGATAGCTACGCATCATGTCGTTGTGTGTATTTGAGATATGAAATGTAATACAGGCGTTATGAAATATATTCAGATTTGTAAATAACATGATAATTAATAACTTCACTAATACATAATAATACAACTGCAATCAAAACAGTTGTTATTAAAGGCAAAAGTCTTCAATGGCACACCAATAATTATGCATTCGTAAATATTTAATTGTAAATTGCAATGACAATTACTTATTTTATAAAAAAATAAAACTAACTTATTATGTCCCCTAATGTTTATCAAATTTAACATTGTTTTTGTATATCATGTAATTGTACTACCTACTTTAACTTCTGCTATTTCAAAAGTACCAGCAATATTTACGTATTGATATAATAAATACACATCTGGTATATTACGGCTTTATTCCAACATTTTAGTTTGCAACAAAATGTTAAATAAAAATGTCAAATAGCGAAACGACGCCATTGTATGTTCTAACTACACTGCGAATACATAATTCAGCCGGCCGCACATTGTGGTTCGCGTCTCCGTTCACGACAAGATACATATTCGGTCGTTCTTCCTTCCCAAAGATCGCTCGCGGTTGCTAAATCGTTCAATCCGAACTGCGTTATCTGTTTCAGTCCAGTATCATACTAGTCTCTTGCAGCGTTCAAAATGAACTAGTTTATTTTATTCTGACGAACTAGATCGTTCAATGTAGCACAACTGAATAGTACACATCGTTCGTTCGTTCACGAACTGCACACCTCTACTCTCTTAATTGCAGCGATCCATACGTGATCTCTGTGACTGACTTTCATAGCCAAGCACAAGGCGCGTAACAGGCATTTTCGTTTAAAATCGCTAATAATATCTCAAAAAAGGACAAAAAGAACTCACAACTTTACAAAAACACAAAGCGTGGCACTTTTCAATCAAAAAGCTGTTAGCTATAATGACATTAAAACATATGGTTGCCCACAACGGCCATGTTGGATTTCGTTTCGACAGATCGTTGGAATGCTTGGATTTGAAGTTATTGATTAAGGTTAGGTCCTGAATGACCTATGCCGCAGTCACGTGCACCCGCCAACGTTTTTCCTGCTTTCCATGGACAGTGACAACACTGTCCATCACTGTTGTCACTGTCCATGGTACCTATGTGTGTTCAGCTCTTAGTAAAAGGCCCCCTACAGCCGGCACATAAATCTCCTAAATACCTTAGCAGGTCTAGTTTTAAATTTTACTATACAAGAATTCATAAATTGTAACGTACTCATTGCATAGTAGCACTATGTATCGTATGTATAACACATACAAAAGGTGCCAAATCCACGGCATTTAGGATTATCATTAAATGGTGCTAAATACAGACAGTAATGAGAATAAAAAAAAATAAAAAAAATATTGACCGTTGTTAATTATTATACTCGTAGATTCTATTTTATCAGGGCGTCGGTCTCAATAATGAGAATGTCAATATTTAATTCTCATTTTACTATTGTTCTGGTTGTTACTAGTACAAATAATGTATATACTACCTTTTTATAACCTATACAACGAAAATAGTAACAATAGTAAGCGGGTCATACAATCATAAAAACGTAATATCATATGTGAGAGGTAGCTACCGGGAGTTATTTGTTTACTGTTATACTAACCCAATTAAGACAAAATGAAAGCGACAAATTTTGTAAGGGGCTGTTCTGATAAATCGCCTACTTTGACAACACTACCGCAGACCAATGTTGTGCTTCCCGACTGCAACCCAATTGTTCCGAGAGTGGACCTTTAAATAAGTACATATTGGTTTCCATCCTTGTCTTGACTCTCTTTTCCTTTTCTAACTAGGCCATCTTAGTTGTTTAATCTTTGCTAGTAAAGTAACTTGGAGAAAAAGAAAACGTCTTAATCTGGCTGTCAAAAAAAAACTATCATCCCCCCGGACACTTTTCGCTTATCCCTGAGTTTGACGACCAGTAGGCGTGGAAAGCACGTGTCGTCCTTCAGGATCCAACAAATTTATACATAACAGGTGTCCACTGTCCGGTAACGAATGGACCATATGTTAACAGTGGCCTCTTTGGGTCAAAATAAGTCTAAATATAGCAAATTGCCTTAGATCAATTATTGTCTTCTTACCAAGTTATAACCCTTCAAAATTATTTTTCTTTATTTCGCTTTATTTAGACGTCACTTGTTTTTCAAATATTTAATTCAAACTTGCAAAATTGTATTATATTAATATTACGCAACGGACAAAAGAACATTTTACAAGTATTTAATAAGACAATAAACAATAATTAAAATTTAAAAGTTACAATGCAATTAATTTTCCTCTTGTAAGAGGGCCGTTATCCTCTTTCTCATTGCAGTGCGTGTAAGCCTGCTTGATGTTTCTAGTGGTAGGCAGGTAAAAATTAACGGTTTTTATATAACCTCAAATGAAAAATCCATTGGGGTTAAATCTGAGGAATTAGGCTTTTTAGAACACGTGACTTTTGAGCGACTGCCAGGGGGCAAATTTCAAAACGATGCAGCTTCTAGCGCGCTGTCATAGAAACCCCATTACTTAATGCCAACGTCAGTCGCTAGAGCTGGGACATTCGATTAAATTCAAATCGTTCAATCAATCGCGTAGATTCGGATCATTCAAGTCGTTCATAAAGATCGTGAATTGAAAGTGACAGCGGTGTCTCCTGTCTCGCCACAGCATATAAATATGCTGTCATGCTGTTTTCTCGTCGTGTGCTGTCGTCAGCCGTTAACCATGTACGACGCACGAACGACGCTGATTCATTAGCTGTGAGCCAAATCAAGGCATGAGTCATTCAATTTGAACGACTTGGTCATGAAGGACCCAACTCTATCAGCCACGCGTCCGTTTCCAGGGTTTCGCAGGCGCGTCCCATGCGTGCGCTTTTTGCCCCCTGGACGCCATATTGGATGACGTAATCTTAAAAAGCCTAATGTCAACCATTTACCATTTCTTCTAAAATTTCTGCAGTAGCACCTCCAAGGAGGTGCCTTGTGATACTGACCCCACGCAGCAGTTGCTTCATTTATTGGTAAATTATCAACAGCTTCTTTCAAAACGTTGTTTAAAATTGCTATGTATCCACCGGTGTCCTATGCAGGAACAGATTGTTACCATTTTAACACATTTTTTAATGAACATAATAATAATAACAATAATAAATAAATATATATAAAATTTACTATTGAAGGAAGGTTGCGGTCGTTTACTTGTTATATAGGTTATATATAAGGTTTATGGGAACATCGACCTGGTGGATGTTATTAACAGTTACAATGTACAATCATCAAATAACATTAATGATGAAGGCATGAATAAATGTCGAAAGCTTGGCAAATTTTAAAGCGTATTCTCTTACCCAACAAAAAGGGTTGTCCCTATCCGTTCGCAAATAGTTCCTAAAATCATCCGGATCATTATCTCTCAGTTCTTTTAATAAAGGCATAAGTATGACTTAATGTCTTATTCTTAAGCAAATAACTTTTAACCCATTTAGAACGTTGCCTTTTTAATGCTAGTGTTTGCTATTATATATATATATATATATATATATATATATGTATATATATATGTCAAGTGTCACCTGCATACCTGACTCTCAGCTACTAGATAATCTAAATAATAATATTACTACTACACAACATCACCCTTGCTTTGAACATAAACACTTTTTCTTTAAATACAACTAGCATTTTCATTAAGCTAATAATAGTAGTAACATTATTATTTAGATTATCTAGTAGCTGAGAGTCAGGTAAGCAGGAGACACTTGACATGCAAGTAATGTAGGAGTTGCAATCTACTAATTAATAAATAAATTAATGAAAGTGATGCTTGTTTAAAATTAATATACAAGTACCTACATAACACGTTTTATTTTAAATGAGTCTAGTCCCGTATTTCTTAGTTTTACTGTTAGTGAGTTGTGGATCTTTTATATTCTGTATGAAAAGCTGCGAATAATAAATATGATTACGTTTTGGTAGAGTAATAGCGTCTTTGCATCTAATATTTATATTATGGATATCTGTCCTTTTTGGTTATTACAGATGTATATCTGTGTCCTAACAGAGAGGCCTGAGGGACACCACACTACCCCGTAAGCAGAGGAATTGCTATCTAAATTAACAGACTGAAGTCTATTATATAAATAAAGCTGCTTGCCAATAACAATATGTTCCAAAATGGCGTAAAGTATCTGATAATTAACAACATCGAATGCCTCTTGAAAAGTCTACTTTTGAAAGAATTGGTAAAATGTTAATTGGCCTGGTGTCCGTCCTTAAGCCTCTGTGGAAACGGGTAGTTTGGCTTCCGGCCTGACAGCAGAAATCTTCCACGCATCAGGAAATATAATATATAATCAACACATTATATCATTAACGAAACTCGAATTGCCAGCTCAACATTGGGATTTATTGTTACCATTATAAAAACCTTGATCGTGCATTAAAACTTGCCTTAAAAGTATGTTTGTGGAAGAAGCTACTTATGTAGAACGGCAATAGTGATTTACAAATATAAATAACTAGGTCAGATCAGTGTCACATGGAATATATATATATATATATATATATATATATATATATATATATATATATATATATATATATATATATATATATTAAGTATAGCACAACAAGGAGCCTGCTTTTTCTTATTGCCGTATATAATTATAATTTTCGTACGTCTCTAAACTTGTTAGTAAATTCAAACGATATACGATAGTAAAAACTTTCGCGAAGTCGGAATTGCAATGCTACGGTTAAAACCACTGATATATCTGCAGGTTTCGCATATTAACATGCGGTTTGGCATGTGATAGGTCAAAATGTAAGTTATTGGACGAGAACAGTTTTAACTGATAGATCAACCTCTATGTGTATGGCTACTTATTGTTATCAAATTCTAGTGCGTAAAAGTCTTATATCTTATTACAGGTCTTTGATGCTTTCGAAAAATGACTTGCATAGAAAGAACTTAGCAATAGCTTGATATTCAATGTATATGTAATGGCATCTCTTTGTTTGCAGGTATAACCACACATTTTGGTATTGGCCATTCCGCGGTCATTACTGCAGTCACCTTCAGTCCAGATAGTAAGCTCATAGTGAGCACGAGTGCTGCAGGTAGCATCTTTATTTGGCACAACCCTTACGCTAACGCGCCGCTGACGAAACAAGGAGATACTGCAGAAGAAACAAAACCTGCGGATGAGAAAAAAGTTGAAATAGGGGGATCAAAACCAGCTACCCCAAAGGAGGAGAATGTGAGGAGCGTTTCTTCTAAGAGTAGCTCTAGAGCAAGCAGCGTCAAGGAGGTAGTCATAAAGTCTGAGACTGAAAAGGAGTGTAAATGTATTTGTAACGAATAAACCTACATCTATATTACATCTCTGTATAAAACGTGCGCTCTGTCAAAAATAATTTTGTTATCTTTTGGAAAGTACTTCATTATATACGCCCATGAATCTCTGTGTAAGGATAGCAGCACAACTTTAGTCTTCGCACGATAAGTAAATCGGCAGTTTAACCCGAAGAGTCCCTGTGCAGCTCCAAACATTTCCGGGGCCTCCAGGACTGCATGTTCTGTTTCAGTTAAATTGGTGCGTATGGTTAGTACGCTGACTTTACCACTGTAGATAAAGTACATTCTTTGGTCATTTATACCATGATGTACAATGTAGTTCCCTGGGAAATACACGATTCTCTCCAGTTTAGCACACAATTGACGTAACAGGGCCTCATTTATATCCTGAAAGACACCAAAGTTTTAATTTTTATTGAGTAATTAATAATTAATATATTGGGTGTTGAAAGAAATATGGACATCGGCTATATTTAACTGATGCTGTTATGCTGGGGAAATAAGCGCCTGCGATTAACCAACCATATTGACGTTCGAGCAATTTCCAGTATGTTTTTTGTTATAGTATTTTCACGAAAATTCCATACTATAAACAGGTGATTGCTCTTGATTATTATTGAAATCCGCTGGCACGTATAAGAAGCCTTCATGAGGCTTCAGGCGGATTTAAAAAACAAGTAAAGTAAAGCAAACAAGGTAATCTTAGTGTTACAGAGTTAATGTAGGTAGTCGGTAGTAAAGTGTTTTGACTAGTGGTTAACTGAATAATACCGTATTGAATTAGTAGTATTATAGTTTAGTGTACTTCGATACTAGTGTACAAATAGTGTTTAAATATAAATAAAAAAACAAGGCGGGTTGCCCTCAATAATTTCTATGAAGGATAAATTCGAGACAAATCTTGAAACATGTACGTCGATTTCAGCAGCTCTCTGATGCTTTTTTTAAAGGGAAAATCTATTACCTCCTTTTGAAGGTCTCTCAAAACTTTTTGAAAATGGCCAGGATAAAATGTTATTCTTTATTAAAAGCTATTTTTAAAATTACATATAGTTTCAACTGACTAAACTTTTAAAATGACTGTCATCAATCTCCATTGAGTTGCGCCTCAAATGTTTGCTATATCGCGTTATCGAGTACTCCTTGGTTGCTACAACTTTTATTTAACACATTTTTTTCTAAAACTTCAAATAAAGTTAATTGGGTGAGCACGATAACTGGACCACCCTGTACATTAATATTTATATTTTCGATATCTTGTTTAGGAGTGTATTGAATTTGTCATTTTCGTCAAAACCAATACGCTGCTACTCAGCACCCGCTATTTTATTTAGACAGATGGATTACTGCGTCTAGAATATCGAGATAGAGCTGACCGTTGTGTGAAGTGGGAATGTGCCATATACAAAAAATCACCTCCACTACAAAATAATACAAAGCAATGGATACATAAATAAGTATGCTACCACTGAGGCTGATTGTTTTTATGTATTTATCATTCGAAAAATGTCCAAAAACAAGCAGTATCGAAAACGGGTCTGACGCATAAAGTCATATAACCTCTCATTTTTGACAGTTATCGAACCGCACTTCACATTTTTAGCACCAGACTTGCACCTTTTGCATTTATTCTACAATATGTTAGGTGTTCATTCCATTTTGAAACTGGTAGGACTGATTAAATATTGTGTATTAACCCTGAAAACGTCATTGTTGCAATTGGCAAATATGACAAATTACGTCACACTAATGCGCAACCGTTTTAAGCTGGAATTTTTCAATTTTGAAAGTATTGTTAGTTATTCATGTAATTACATCAAATAAAATGTTCAAAATATATATGAATTTAAGGCCATATACACTTGCCCTTCGCACCATTTTCAGAAACTGCGAAAATACCCCAGTACCTACGATACGATCATTAATATCCCAGTCCACATAATTAAGTCGCTTAGGTCTTTGAACCTGTACTTTCCCCATCAAGCGAGAATTAATATCGCTACAGTATCTGGAGATAAAAATTCCGACTCATCTTAGGAGCAAAAACATGGATTATTGTTCATACGTTCCGTTAAGTTTCTACAGAATTTCAGTGCTCGATCAGAATCGTCTTCATTAAATCATGCAAGTGAGATTGCGTATTTGTCTGAGAATAACATAACTCATAACGGCAACAGTTCCAAATTCATCAGCAAGAACTCGGACTGGTTTATCTTTCCTACTCTGAACCGATTCAAATTCCTTATAATTTGCCATAAGTTCCAAAACGTATTTATAATATCTATAATCTATCCGGATACAATTCATTGAAGCTGCGAGCAGTTGATCTAGCACAGTTATTATATTTGTAAAATAAGCTCACAATTTCCGTACGTTTCTGGATGCTAAACACCATTTTTAATTGCTATCTTTACACGTTATGTAGTAAAGCAATTACAAAATTCAAACTGATGATGCAATGCAAATAATTCAGCAAGATAATTCAATTTATACGTTCCAAAAAGTCAGGAAGGTAGAATAGATGATAAAAAATTGATAATCGATTAAATTGTTTCAGTTCTTGATGCACCCAGTAATATGTTTTGTTAACTTAAAACAAACATTAAATTGAGTCACTTATCTGAAAAGTCAAACATTTCCCGATTAAGAGGGGCGTTTACCTAGAGCGAAACGGGTCATTTTAAGCACCTACCGTTTTACATTTTACCGAGTTATTAGAAATTCTTTCGAAGTGAAATTTCGACATCGTCATGACAAAAGATGTAGCTACAACGTAGAGTTCGAGTTTTTTCTGAATTTGGTAGGGTAATGTAAATATTTGTTGTTATATTTTGCTCAAAAATGCGTATTTTTGGCGAGCTATTTCTCGAAAACTAAGGCACATAAACGAAAAAATCGAACTCCACGTTGTAGCTACATATTTCTTTGTACACTACCAAAAACATGAGCACGATAAATGAGTAAAAACATTCAAAAAATCTAAAACCGCAAACCCTTCCATCAGGAGAGCGAAATGCGAATGCCCATCCCCACTAGGTCCGTCGCGTGGTATCCAGTGAACAGTGAGGCTAAGATACAAACCGGTCGGGAATGATCGAGCGGTAATCTATTCCGATATGACTGAATTTCTAAGATTGTATGTCTAAATACACGTGACATAATGTTAAAACCTCTTTCACATTAATTTACTGTCTGCCGAAGCAATGGGGATGCGGAAGGAAAATTATTATAAAAGTTCCTCCAGAAATCATAGTCGACATGCAGCTAGAATGAAATGTTCATCTTTACAGAAATAAATGGGCTATTCCATATTTTTAATAACCTGGTATAATATCATAGTAAGTTACTAATATCATGCTTACTTTTTTATGCACGTATTACAGTCAGCAATTTTCCGAATATTAGTTTAGCCCGTCTGTTGCTCGTACATACGAACATACGATCTCTGCGTGATTTCAATCTATCGGCTACCCTCTTACGTCCCATGTCCCGCTAGTAATATGGGTTGCATAGTTTACATTTCTGCCCGATCGCTCCAAGTAAATGCCCCTCTTAATATTTATTAATATTTCAAATAAAAAATTGTTCTGTAATCAAGTGTGGGAGTAATCAGGGGTACAACCTTGTACTAACAATTAGAATATTACATTAAACGATGCCACCCTTCAAAATAAAATCGACCTGTTTCAGGATTTTACTTGAATTTGTCTCCCACAGGAACTATTATAACTATTAAAAACTATTAACAAATTTGAAGACAGTCTGTCTGTGGTGATGAATCTGTACGAAGTTTACAAATCTGCAATGGGCTAGTGGATCTACTTTATACTTTTTGGACAGTTTTAAAAAGCGTGGTAAATTAATGCGCTGTCCACGCGTATTTTGGACACCCCCCGAGTATTATATAAGTGTAATATAAGCATAAAAAGTTTATATTTGGCATATTTGACGCAAAATTCAGTACAGTAATTATTTTACGTTTGGCAGACTTCATCATAATTTCATATACTACAAATTACCCACACGTTTATTTTGTATTTTGTAAGAGGAATTTCAGTTCTAAACATCGATACGATCAAGAATATGATGTAGAACATGAATTAAATCGATTCAAAAAAGCCTTAAGAGCTATGATTTCATATTATTTCGTTGTTACTGGTCACCTGTCGCCACTGCCAAAATTTTGTAGCATATCAAGTTTCCAAGTCGACAGATCAGGCAACCCTGCTTTCACCGCCTCTATTAACTTGATCAACTGAATTTCAAAATTGCGATGCGGAAACTGAGTCTAACGAGCAAGTCCAAATTGAACGATTTTTAACCTTATATTTATTTTTACCTATCTTGCCGCATGCTTGGCGCTTCTATTTAGAAGAGATGTGTGATTGCAAGAAACTACTACTGCGAACTGTTGGTTTGCATTGTAATCCACGTCAGTGCCAATCTGTACTTAAGTTGGATTCTCACATACTTATCCGTCTACTGAGTATTATTTCACTTCAAGCTACAATTTTGCTGCATCTCAAAGCTCGAATTATCATATTCCATAACTTTTCTGTTACGTTTTACTGCGAGATTTAAGTAAATAAGGAATCGATGTAAGTATTAGCGTACCTATGTATTGGTATGTACTGCTTATTATTGCACTTACCATGTTTGACCACTTCGGTACTCTACAAAACGCATTTAATTTATACATTTTCATAAAATAATTTGGCTCTACATTTAACTACGGACAACTCTACTAAGGATAACGACGTTTGTCGTGCTACAAAAAAGGCCTTCTTTTGAAAGAGAGAGATAGAGATATAGAGGTTTCAGACGTCACCGGTATATGGCGGTTACTTAAAATCATCGTATTCAAAGTGAAAGACACATAATGATCATGCAACAAGGACAAGACAGGTATATTTAATATAACCTATAAATGTGTTTTGAGCAGATACAACACGGAATAGATTTAGATGCGGTTTTTTTAAATTAAGAAGTATTTTTACAAGTTGCATGTATCTTTTAAGTTTTTTTTTTGGAGGATCCATTGAAGTAAAATTACTTTGAATGATTAATCATATATATCAAAGATACAGCCGCACGGGACTTTTATTAATCAATAAATGCAATTTTCTAATATAGCCTTACGGCTGGCAACTTCTGAAGATGCCGAATGTAAGCTTTCTTCGATCTTTCACAAGGTGAAATTTGTTTATTGTCAGGGAGCTATACGTAAATATTAAGAACTTACGTGAAAAAGGTAACTGCCTCTTAACAGCTGTCCGTACATTTCCGACATTATATCACACAGAAGAACATAAGGACATGCTTGAAGTAAAGTAGGCATGGATTGGCCGTTCTCTTCTGACCACAAATGCTTGGCGTAAGTCCAGAATTTTTCAAGCTGGTGTTCTGTAGCAGCGAAAGAGTTACAAATTCCTAATTCTATAAAAGTGCACTCACCCACCTGATAAGTGTTGCCTTGTTAGAAACTTACGCACAGATCGCATCTTGGTTTCATAAACAAATAATTTAAGATTACTTAGATTTATAAATGTCACGATGTCACCTAGAAGTAAACATTTAATACTCAGAATTAAACTACAATACTAGGGTACCTATAATCACACCGGCCAAACACTTCGCAGATACCATTACTATTATAATTATTAGCAATTCAGTGGGGTTAAAAGGCAAAATATCTCCTGTTCCAGTATTTGWAATTACGCTTATAATGTTATAAAAGGATGTACTGTATTTGGATATGGGGGACTGATCACTCGCGCTACAAATAAAACTAGTTTCATAAAAGCTAACATCATGGGAAATTGTAGTCTAACTTGTAATAATCAATCCAAGTTTCATTAAGACAAATATTGAAAGGACATGCTTCAAAAATCCATAGAGAACTCCCAAGATGTATTGCCGCCATCCACCAAATGAGATTTTCAGTCATGTACATGGAAAGCTCGGTGCGTGTTATATCTTCCTTCATCTGTTAACATTTATCAAATTAAACGTTCATCAATTGACGAAACATATACGGACAAATCAAATATTAACCGTAATCTGAATTGTTTCTTTTGTGGAACTCCTCTTAGTATATGGCTTTGTAGGTTTTTGCGGGACTTGGTTCCAAATGATAACTCGTATGTTTGTTTATCTACTACGTTTCGGCCCTTCTTGTTGGGCCTTCCTCAGACGTGTTGTTTTTATTATTTGTTTTAACCGTTCATGTGGCCCGCACACTGTCATCTTAGCTTTCATTTGTTTAATGAATACATGGGCTGGTCCAAGTATAGATATGGAATTTAAAAAATAAAAATGTTGGTTTCCTTAAAAATAGGTAAGTGTCCCGTGATATTTTTTGGTAATCCCGTAATCATTAAAATGATTTAAGGAATGTGCGACTAAAGATAAAAATTGAGAGGTGCAAGCGTTTTTTTCATAAAATAAATTCATGAATTTTTACCGATTTTATTTAAAACTATTTGAGCTTATTATATAATTTAAGATAATGGAAAGGTTGTAGGTGTCGGTAGTTGAAAGCTCTGATCCTAGTCTTTATTTTTCTTATCAGTTACACTAATATACAAAACATTTTTGCGACACCACAAGGGATTCTGGAATAGAGGCTGTTCAAAAATACTTACCTCCCAAAAATACTCAACCACATAATACGCTCGCAACAAATGATACATTCGAATGTACGATAACGTGTACAAAATGTGTTGCGGCGTTAGGAGACAGAGCGCTCCCACAGGTATATTTGGAACTATATCCCAAAAGACACGTTTTTTATACCTTCTGTAGTTGTTGAAGATTGCCCGAAAATTCGAGATGTATTCGCCATGCCTGTAGCCAGTAAAGCAGTTTATATTGAGTAAAATGGAACCATCTGCCTACCTGCTCATGTAAGCTTTATGAAGGGTAACCAGTATTCTTATGTAAAAAATTGATTCTAATGCCATTATAATCATGGTATTATACAGAGTGACGTCTTGAGTGGCAAATGCATAAGGTATTGTTAAAATGTCCACAAATGTGATTACTATCGTTAACCAACCAATGATCTGGAAAGAAACAAACGTTTCAGTGAACCGTAAATAACAATTCAGTATTTTTTTCTTCACTTTAAAGATCTTGTGATCCGGATGTATAGCAAATCGAAACCACTTCCATGGTAAAAGTAGGTAAAACACCGTCTTCTTGCTAGTTTGGAGTATACTAAGATCTTTTGAATATACTGAAGCTGAACCGCTATTAGTTGTGCGCGATCCTAAAGATACATGAATTGTATCAAAATCTTGGTCATCAGATCCGCCAAGCTCAGAGCTACGTATGCTTCCTCCAATATTATCGCTATCTTCAATTATTGTAGTGGGAATAACGTAATTAGTCGCTGTTTTCAATATGTTTTCCATGTTGTGCTTGACACGTGGATAATCTTTGATGACAGTATAGAATTTTTCACTATTGATTACTAGTAAATCTAAAATTCTGGTAGCAACGACACTAACTGAGCATAAGCCGGGACTGATTTGGCTTATGTTACCAAACAGACCACCTGGACCCATGCATGCAATCATTTCATTATAGGAACTCATAACTTCTACTTTACCACGATGGATTATGTATATGTTTGCTTGTACGTCGGAACTGTTTATTATGGTGTCACCTGAAACAGAATGATATAAGCTAGCAAATTATTAAAGTTCATTGTAGTTGCCTCCGTTTCTCTTGTGTTTCATGTGACATTTAAGTTATTAAAGTGGTGTACAGGTAAGCGTTGACAAAAAATGTATGAATCAAAACGGTTTTTAAAGTAACAAGCAGACATTAAGGAACAGCCAATAACAAGAAAAACAAAAAGCTTTTCGCTAAAATAAAAGTAGTAATACGTATAAGGTAACGAAAATTTGCTCTCTGTAAAACCACAGAGGTACGATATAAAACATTAATTGTGACACAGTAGAAGTTATTTTCTGCCTGAATTGAGTTTTTATAAACATGTAAGATATTTTTAATGGGTTTTACAGGCATATGAAGAAATGAAAAAGTATTGCCAGCCTTGACCGAGATTTCAACTCGGGCCTTTTGAACACTAGTCAAACGCTCTACCCACTGAGCTACCAGGGCCCTATTCAGAATCGAGGTCAAAGCGGCATATATTCATCAAAGTTATGTAATGCTGCTGAACGCCATCCAGCGCATTTACAGTTGAATCGCTCGTCGCTCGTTATTTGCGAGCTTCGGAGCGCAATTCACTGCGGTGGCCAGATTGTGGCGACCAGCAGCTAATTACAACCCAATTATATATTATTATACTGTGTATTATATATTATTATACAGTTAATTATACAATTAGCAATTTATACAATTTAGCAACTTCCTACCATCAGCTTTATTTTTCTCAAACTGATTTGCAGAAAAAATGAGCCTACAATTTGTTTCACATGTATTTGTGAAAATAACTTACCGCACAAATTTTTAAAGTATTTTGAAGATCATTTTTGCCCGCGGCAGTTATCTATATTTCCCTTCTGTTTATTTTATTTACAACTACACTATATTTGTTAGTACCCAATTTATAACAATAAAAATGAAATTTTTTACCTTTGGGCAACTTAAATAACCTCACTCCTTAGCGAATATTGTTCCTACAAGTAAGGACGTAACAATAAGGCATTTTATATTGTTTACTTACTAATTTTATTTCAGGAAATGGTATCTTATCATCATCTCATTACTGCAAAATCGCTCTATTTCATATAGAATAGGCCTACTGTCACCTTGATATTTAAACTATCCATATTGAGTACCAAAATAGTATATTAAAAAACTAGTTTTGCAAGACGCCATTTTGTTGCAGGCATCCAACTTACTAAACGAGCCGAGGGCGAGTTTTGTAATGGATGAGTGCGACAAAGAGCCTTGTGAAACGGTTTTTTATACATTTTTTTTGTATTTTGCGTGGTTTTCTTCTACACACGAAAATGTGAAAAATTTAATAAAAATAAAAAAGATTTTTATCCTACCATGCTAAAATTGGCCAAGTGTCGATTTTGATAAGACCTATGACAGTTACAACGTTACGAGGAGGAGTTTGTTTAATGTTTTTTAGTGACACCAACATTGCAAAATAAAAAATTCTGTTTCGAAATAGCTCTATCACGAAACGCAAATTATTGCGTATCATAATGGCTTCATTAAAAACAGAATATGAAAAAGTATTTCTCTTCTCTAACTCATTTGAATTATGGTACTTTATATAGATAGCTACGGATTTTAGCAAGTTCTACAGTCACTAAATATAATACAATACCGCAAAAGGGCAAAATAGCGGCGGGAAATTTAAATGTTTATGTAGAAGACGGAATCAAACCTATTTGATTTCTATGGTTTTGATTTCATCCGCAATTTTAGGGCAAAAATATAGACAATGAATTGCGGTACTGTCACTGATCTCTAATTAACTGGATATCGCATAAGTCATTCAAAACTGTGATAAGTAGCCACCATACCGCGGGTACTCGTACTATCAATTTAACGGCGCCTTCAAATTTTAGGTTAGATCCTTATCTATTTAATATGGTTATGAGTAAACGTAACATCCAGCTTGTACGCTACATATTTCTTACTCAAACACTACAACGATCATCTTTTGGAAATCTGCAGACAGATGATGAGTTCACGATTTTAACCGTCAATCATTAACGTTATATTTACCGCAGAAGCGAACCTTTGTCAAAATTTTAGTACAAGGACCAGCGGCTAGGCGCTAAAGTGGCTTAAATCTATCACAAATAATTTACATGCATTTTGGTATGTAAGCGACATTCTTATTTAGAGATCAGTGGGTACTGTAACATATTTAGTGACACAAATTTGAGATGTAAGCGCCATCTTTTATTACTTGCCTTACACTAGCTGAGAAATGAAGCAAGGTAATCAGAACGACTGTTGAAACGATCATGAAAACGAACAACAATCCAATAATCTAAAACTGCTTGATATATTATTCAATAAATTAATATTAACGGGTATCATCGCCCTTTAAAGCAATTAATTATTGGCAAGGCAATTTGCTCGCATAGTTAAAAAAGCAAATAAGGAAGCAAATAACACTGTACCTTTCAGATAATATTCTTCAGAAAGGTGTTTGGCGATCACTCTCATGAACGATTTGTCCACATTTTCGAATAGCGGTACCTCCTCAAAGTTCTTTCATACAAAGTTAGAACGGTGTCTTCTGACAGGGCAGTATTTAGATCCCTGCACAACTTCTGTGCATTTATGCCGGATGTACGCTTATAAATATACTCAAAATATTTCACAACCCTCCACTGTATATCTTCTGATGCGTTTCCTTGTCTCAAGAAGAACTTGAGGTCACTCAGGTACTTTTTGTATGTGGTCAGGTGGTTAGAAAACAAAGCTCTTTGAGCTGCCAAGCTAGCCACCAGTAACGCAAACAGCACAGCGCCGAAGATGAGTGCAACTACCATAAGTATGGTGATATTACTATTGTATGCTTCTATTTCCCCCGTTCCTATGGCAACCATGATGTTAGATAGCCAGTAAAAAGCCGTCATGTAAATGTTGAATGGGTTCGTTGTGTTTTGAAATTGTGAGCTCTGCAACCACTGGCTATCTGAGCAGTCCATATAACCGTAGTATACGCTACCATTAATTGGGTGCGTTACTTCTATTTGAGAATTATCTACAACTAAAGAAAGTTACTTTATATGTATATATCAATACCAATTTTAAGTAAGTAAGTAAATTATATGTAATTGGTCCTTAATAATTCTTTCTTTCAGAATGATGAAACACCAAGTAGGTAAAATTATGAACACGAAAGGATTGACAAAAATTTTTTTGAATAAATGCATACTGGACAGGTGTTATTTTACAATGCTCCAAAAAAATAGAGGAACATGATTTCGGTAACGCGTGATAATTTTTCTAACTAGCAGAGTGGAGTTTTATACTGCTTTATTATTCTTTGGAGTTTTAGTTTTAAATATCAAAGAAAACGTTGGTTATTATTCCGCTTATTTGTCACGTATAAGTGGTATCTAACGAATGGCACACGAACTGCAGCGAAAGGCGGCCATATTGTAGAAGTCACACGTCACGTAAACCGAAGTTAATCGCTTTCTGATCCCATTTTTATGGCTAATTATAGCTAATTATTCGCGATTATTATGTAATGTTGATGCGGATAAAGTCTTAGACTATAGTAGCATTATGTGGTTGAGTTGAAGTGAGGTTCAAAGATTTGTTGACTAGTAAAGCTAGCTTTCATATTGTCTCAAACACTGCGCTTGTACTGTGTTAATTCGTTTGTTTAACAGAAGATTACATTTCTTTTTTTTCTTTTATTTTGACAACTTCCCTTTCTTTTTTTCCCTTTCCTTTCCTATTCCAAACACCGCATATTCAATCACTATTTTGTAGGGCCCTTTCCAGTCGCGTTGTAGTTTGAAACATCTTCCTTTTTGTCTACTCGGGTTATAAAACCAAACTAGGCCCTGAAGTCGTACCTGGCCTTCATCCGATCACTTGCTTGCAAAATGTGACTTCGCACCGATTCGTGCATATTCCATAGAGTATTGAAGATTGCTGACCCGTTCAAGCAATCTTTGTCCTGTACTTTCCTCGTATGGCTCCCCGAGCAGAAGATCAATAGGCGAACGAAGTTCTCGTCCCATAATCATCTTAGAAGGGATGAACTGAGTCGTCTCGTTGACGGATGAACGATACGCCATCATACACAGATGCATCTTGTCCCAATTTTCTTCTTAATTTTGTTTCAGCAATCCAAAATGGTGTGGTTAAAGCGCTCCACCGTTCCATCTGATTGAGGATGGAATGGTGTCCTTGTCTTGTTCACGCCTAAAATTTTCATCAAGGCTCCGAATAATTCCGACTTAAAATTCCTGCCCTGATCAGATTGCAGCTCCATGGGAACTCCGCATTATGTCGAGACGACATTTTCAACTTAAAGCTTGTGCGACTTGCTTGTGGTTTGCCTCTCGCCAGTTAGTGAAATAGTCCATCACTACCACCAAGTATTTGTTGCCCTTCTTAGTAGCCGGTAGTGGGCCCAGATCACTATATGCAGTGTCCTACTACACCGCATCTACACGCCTGCAACTCCGGTACACATATGGCGCTGATTCCGCAACAGTATGCGAGTGGCGTATTCACCCACCCTTAGCGTTAGACCCGGTAACAGTAAACACGCGCTCTGATTGACTATCTACTACGTTGAGGATCGGCGAATATGTGTTCCGTTGAGCGTTACAATTATGTCACTATACAAGTTGATAGATTTGGAGATGGCTCGGTGATGGTTTGGTGTGGCATAAATATAGACGGCAGCACGTTTAAATGCAAGAATTTATGTAGATATCATTTTTAAGGCTTATGTTTTGCCATTCTCGAACAATATCGGCAATGGATTTATTTTGCAGTAGGAGAATTGTAGAATACACACGGCAAATGTTAAAATAAAAATGTGATTACATTATAATATTTCCATATGATAACTTAAATAAAACTATATTTTATATTTGCGTGTTTACGCCGTATGAGTTTCTATAAGAAACGTGCTCTTAAGCAAATTTTATCAAAATGTCAAGACATACATAAGGACTCACAAGGGCGGGTCGATACCTATTCATTATGAAAAACGTGGATTTCATCAAATTTTTAATTTCTCGCTGTAACAGGTCAGATATATGACGGTCTGTATTGGGTTATGTTCAAAACCGTTAAAAACTGGCATAGGTAGACGGCATGGGCTCGCCATTTGTGCTAATGTGTGTGGTTTTTACTAGTGGTACAGTATGGATGGCAATAAAGAGAGACCGGAAAAGCAAAAGGTGCAGTATCACAGAATAGCCATTTTCTTAGATATTTGTAGGTGGATTGAACTACAATTTAAAAAAATTAATACCGTTGTACGAACAAAATTTTGTTCGAATAAACAGTATGATCTAAGGATTACCACCGCCGAGGTGTTTGGCAGTTTAGTAAACAATCATCTGGAGGAAAATTTAAATTGTTCTCAGTTGCAAAACAAATTGCTGTTCTACACTTCTTTATCGCTTACGCGTTTGTTACATCCTACATCAACGTACAGAAAATTAGGTATATTCATCATCCATTAGCGCCATTAAAACTACGCAATTAAAACCTTTATAAATGTAGTATAATATCCGTGCTTTTTGCACTAAATGCACTGTGCCATCTAGCGCTTCCAAAGAATTTGGAAAGTTCCATAATTCATTAAAATTTAACGCAGTTTGCCTCTGCTCCTGTTCGTTTTTAGGTGTTACAAGATATTGGTAGCATTTCCCACAGCTTTCACTGTTTTTGGGATAACATGAGATAGCGCTGGGACAGAAATGAGAAACCCAAAGGCTAAAAACTTTCCCCCGTAGCTAAATACGGAATCAATAACCGATTTTTCCCTTAAATGCATTCTCGGAAGGTCGTCTCCTGTCTACTTATTATCGGACCTACTGTAGATAAGGTTTCAAAAGTTGTGAACTTTCTTGTATTTCTGAAACCTTCTATCTTCGCCTCCTATTTCATTAAACACTAAATTTGACAGGCAATGTCCACATTTTCATCTTTCGAGCCATCAACTGGTCCACATTCTTTTGCTTTTCCTTTTTTTTCACAAGCAACTGCTTTTTATATAATGAATAATTGTAACGGAAATACATTTAGTATTCCGGATAGTACCACAATATTATTATCCGTTACATACAAAACAACTTCTTTATATATTAATTTACTGGTTTAAGATAAAGTACGTCTTACTACAATTTGTAGTTTATGTTATGTCCTGTTACACCACATACTGCAACAACAACTTTCCTTGTCGAAGAATGGCAAAGCATTCCACAAGATGAAATAAGCAATCTTGTCCGAAGCATACCGCAACGATGCCAGCCTGTAATCGGTGCACACGGAGGACATACCATACTAGGATTTGATATACCCAGTACAATTGACTTTTATCAGCAATAGAAGTGATACCTAATTTTATCAGCACATTTAGTTCTTAGTACCGTTTTCAAGATTTTGACCTTAATCATTATGATTTAATTGGGTATTATATGTTGTTGAGTAATGTTTAGACAATAATAAGCAACAATAAAACATGCAGTCTGCCAATCAGAGTAAATGAGAAACTGTCAAAAATTGTTTCCCTATTTTTTTGAGCAATATATTATAGTTTTGCATGAAGCCGCATGACCCCTTCTTTTATAAGGGTTTTATAGTTTATTTTCATCGAATTTATATTTTTGGACTATATTATACATTATACCAAGCCAAAATAAAGACAAAACCAGTTTTGTGCCATGCTGTCTGTACTAGACCTAAACTACTCTGATGAGCTATAATGATAGCGAAATAGATCTATCTACAGTTGATTGAGGTGCAGACAACATAGCACAGACACGCATTTTAATACAGGGTTTCTATAAATGATTCATGCAACGCAGGCTGCGTTGATTTCTGAATTCCTTGTGGCGACTTGTTGTAACTGCCGCCAAGCTACAGTAAGCACGGCGATCTATCACCTCAAAATCAATGAGAGCACAATTAACGGTTCTGTTTTTCTTTCAAATGTAAGAAATAAGAATAATATTGGTATAATAGGCTTGTGGTGACCTCTACAGTCTACAACCTTGCAATGTGGAACGTTATTACTACATTTAGTTTGTGAGTTCTACCATTGCGGCAGAATAAAAACATCTTTTAGTCCATCATAGTTCAATTATTTAACAGACTTACTGTAACCACAACCTCACAAATACGATACATTACCTAAAAGTTATACGAAACCGTGTCACCCCACAGCTCCCAAATGTGAGCTTTCTGCAACCCTAAAGTTGATCATCCCACAAAACACTACAGAATACGTTGAAAATACACACTCCTACGCGTTTTCTCATATTAAAATATATCAAATAACTCAACAATCGACAGGTGACTAGTAAATGTCAGAGGAATAGTTGTGTTCACTTTTCTGAGAGGCGGCAAACAGATTTAATCGATAATTTCCATAAGCGTCCTGGACGCATGAATCATTTATAGAAACCCTGTATAATATATATATAACATTTTTAAAACTAATTTAGTGCTCTGTTAATAAAATCTAGATTTTGACCCTTCTGCCTAAGAACTATAAGGAAATTTTAAGATGTAAAATGTAAGTTTACTATTATTCCCACCTTCCACTATTTGCCTTACCATCAGGCTTAGTTGTGCTCATGATGTATCTGCAATCAATAGTAAACAGGAAAGCTGCTAGCCAGTTGATACACGTTAAGGCAGGTGCCATGAGCTTGAGTAGATCTAATGTAATAGACGACTTCATTACATCGCTCTCAAAATAATTGATTGCCTCCGACACCCGAATTATTTGGATTGTAGAATGGAAAAGGTACAAACTTCGCCTGTGATATGGACCTATTTCATTAAGTATAACATCAGACTGACTGTAATCAGACAGACCAAGGTCCACGACCAATGCAAAAGGACATAAGCTTAAGAATTCCACCCAGAAGCTGTGCGTAAGGTAGTGCTTAGCTGTGAATTTAGGATGAGTAACAAGTATTCCATCTTCGTTATAATAGGCTACGTGAAACAACAAATAAAAATCCAAATAGCTAATTAACATATCGAAAACGTAGATATGATGTAGTTGATACAAAAGCGGAAATGTAACTACGTAGAATGGTAGAATTATTGAGAGCAACGAAATGCAGGCCGCACGAAAAAGACACCAGGCTTTTAGAAACGGTCCGTCTGGTTTTATTGTAAAAGGCAGTAGAAAGTATCCAACGAATCGCATCTTTCCCATGGCCCTGAAAGGCTTCCAATATTTGTCGCGGCCTTTCGATCGCATGCAGTTCCGCAGCGTAAAGACGAATGAATTGCTGAAAACAACCGATTAAAAATTAAAATTATTGTAAGGGTGTGTCCACACATGTAATAAAATATCGTTACGCAACAACTGGAACAAGTAACCTGCTGCACGTAGTGCAAATCACATGACCGAATAGAGTAATGTATTTTCTGCGACCTTATTTTAAAGGTGAATGACGTTAAGGATTTTAGAAATGCAAGTCTGTTTGTTATGATAATGAAAGTAGAGCACCTTTTTGGTTTGAAGGCTTCCGTGGTTGTTGTCGATGACATGTTGTTTTCCGGGCTGGTTCCCACGTTGGTTATTAGACCTTGACGTTTCGACACTCATGTCGGTGTCTTCCTCAGAAGTAGCTCTGAAACTGAAGTGTCCTAGTCCGCTCGGGTATTTATACTCGTCCGGGTCACTGAAGCGTGGGCGTTGTTAGGTTGTTACGCATGACCAGTTTCCAGATTCCAGGTAGTTCGATGCCCCGGTCTCGGTTGTAATTCTGCGGGTTCTTCTGGATTTCGATGGCTTCCTTGTACAGTCTCGGCCAGAATCTCGCTTCCCTCGACAGCATTTGTGCGTCCTCGAATTTGATGATGTGGCTAGTCTCCATTCGATGTTCTGCTACAGCCGACCTATCACCTTGCCGATCTCTGGTGTCCCTCATGTGCTCCTTGATTCTCGTGCTGATGTACCTTCCGGTTTGGCCGATGTAAACCTTCCCACAGCTGCATGGGATGCTGTACACACCTTGTGTTTGTAGCTCCTCAGTCGTCGAACGATATTTCGGAAAGGCATTAGCTATCTTTCTCGGGGCGGTGAAGAGGGTGTTTATATGATGTCTTCTCAGCAGCCGTCCGATCTTATTGTACATCCATTGACGTAAGGCAGGTATGCTGCAGCGATGTGCTCCTCTGGTTCCTTCCTACGTGGTTACTTGTTGATAGCCTTCTCAATCTGTGCCTTAGGATATCCGCTGACTAGCTTCGCCCGCTGTATCAGAGTGTTGATGACTCCTTGTTTTTGGGCAGGGTGGTGGTGTAAATCTGCATGCAGGTAGCGATCCGTGTGGGTTGGCTTCCTATAGACCCGATGTCCTAGCGTGCTGTCTTGTTTCTTTGTCACCATCACATCCAGGAAGGGTAGGGCGCCATTGTTCTCCATCTCCATCGTGAATTGTATGCCGCTATGGATGCTATTTCCTGGACCATCTAACAGTTTCAGAGCTACTTCTGAGGAAGACACCGACATGAGTGTCGAAACGTCAAAGTCTAATAACCAACGTGGGAACCAGCCCGGAAAACAACATGTCAGAGCACTTTTTTGTGCAGTAGAATAATTTGTACAAAAGGCGTATCGCGAAGTATAGTGCATATTGCCATCTTATTTATCTAGAATTGGTATTGTAKATGATACTACATGTCMGAAGTGCCTGAAGGATGAACTACGTGCTGTATTCTATGTGAACGTCCAAGTATTTATGAAGAAAGGAAAACGTTTTGTTGGACTGTGTTCCAAAATTTATTACAGTTGGCATGCACCTGGATATTTCGACTTGACAACAGACGTTTTTTTATAAAGAGCACTATAGAAAAATAATGCTATGTGTTGCCAACAATAAAGGACGATGGAAAGTAATGCAGCTTTTAAAACCAGCTCACTGATAACAAAATTATTGTAAAAAAAATCTTTCCCTCGACTATTGTGATAGTTTTCCGAAGAGTATCACTTTTTGTCGTACCCTCTATAAATTGCTAGTCTCTACCTTCTAAATTGGATAACTCAGTAATGAAAAGTTAACCGAACGCTGCAGTGTTACACTATAAAGTTGCGTTTCGGTGTTTCGTGGACGTGTGGACCCACCATAAAATTAGTTAGTCTTACCTTAAAAAAGAGCTACATAATCTGCGGCAACTAGTTCGTTTTTTTCCCAATAAGGATTTGTCCATATGCGCTTTCGTATATTTATGTCTTTCCTTTTCTAACTCATCTACCATTTCCAATAATGTCGGGTCCTGCAGCACCACAAATAATTCCTCGCGAACAGAAAGGAACATACTTAAAGTCAGCCTGATTTTTTCGTATTCGATAACTATTACTTTACAGTTGGTTATGGTTGTTACGGTATGATTTTTCGGTAAAGCATAAACCATTTCGACTGCCCCTAATTCTGTACCGGGGCCAGTGGTTTTAATCAGTTGTCCATCATTCCTAAGAAGATTGCAATAGCCACTTTGGATGATATACATCTCGCGGCTTACATCTCCTGCATAGTAAAGAACCTCGTCTTTTGGTAGAATAACTACATTTGCGTTAAGAACAACCATCTGTTGAAATAAAGCTGAAATAACAATATTTAGAGATAAAATATATAACACCTACCATTCTAAAATCAAGATCGACCATGTGAAATAAGGGAACCTTGGATATAGCTTCTTTCATCTCCTCCTTCTGGACATCATCGATTAATCTGCTTGTGGCTGTTTTGTAGAAATCCGTTCTGCCAGTTGCACCATCATAATGCCAACGGAGAAGGAGATAGTTCTTAATTCTTTTTTCTCAAATTTCTCGGTAAGTTAGATTCAGTTAGGAATTTGATAAGAAACAACACATTCTCTTTGTACTCGGTGAGTTTTCTGCGTTCAGCTGAGAACATGGCACAAAGGTCGCTAATGCAGTAAGACAACATGAGCATCCCAAGGAAAGAGATCAATATGACAGTTATCATTTCTTGTAAATTTTCTGGTACTACGTCTCCACAGCCGGCTTTTAGGAAAGACATGGCGCTGAAGTATGTCGAAAAGGACACTACATTAACAATGCCCTCCGCTATGTCTTGAGTGTTTACTGTTTGCTTTAGTTTAACCTAAATGTAAAATGACTATAAATGTGATACTATTTAATGGTTTTATACTAGATGTAGTTCAGGTTTACCTGTACAGGGTCTAGGGGTTATCTCTTTTATTACTAAAGAAAAATGGATGATGCAGTTTGCGCGAAGCCGTGCTACTTTTTTGTTACATAAAAGATTTGGTCAATGATTTTCACATGGCCACTTATCCGCAAGGTACTTATCAAACTTTTTTTGCTTATATATACTTCTGCTTTAGAAATTTTTATCAGTGTGTTATTTTTAACGATACGCTCTGTATATTTGTCAATATATTGTCCAGAAATTTATTTTTAGCGGAGCACAGAAATATTATTAGTCAAAAGGATGTAATAACTGCTTTATTTATGTAGATATACACTTTACAGCAAATTGTCCATGGCAATTTATTTATTAATTACCTTTCATATCCTAGCCAACTTTTGTTTTTTGTATGTTAACGTATTTCCGCGGCAGTGTATGTTTTTCGTTTTTTAAATGACACCAAACGATTTTTTGGGGATTAGTATGGCTTTTTATCCTTGAAAGAGTGTCTTGTATTCACAAATGGATAATCTATTTCCCCTAAACATACAATACAATGCACATGTTCGTCTTCGATGGCTAGTTGTCAATTGTTAATCATTTTTGGACAAATTTTTACATAAAAATAGCTTTAAGGTAACCTAATGTGATAACTTGCACTCGTATCGATGCTCGCAAGAGGTCGAACGTCCTGAACGTAAATTGGATTTTTCGTTCGTATCAATATCAGTTCGTGCTTAGCGTTTGGTATAATTTTCTTGTATTCAGCGAATCCAAGCAGTCCGTTCAATGGTATGTTAATGTTAAACTTTCCCGATTTTGAATTCGGATTTCCGGCTCATAATAATCGATCGTTTTTTAAATTCCAGCCTGTGGCTGTGGCTGTGATAGATTTACTTCTGAAATAAGTATAAGCGGTATACCTTCCAAAACAACTACATTGGAATATCTGTACATAATACTATAGTCATTGATTGTCAAGAGTCTTCTGACAATAATTATTTAAGTAGTATTACTATTAAAAATCATTTGTTATGGTCAGGACTCGAACTCTGGACTACGGGAATGAACCCCGTTCAGAATGTATCAATAACGATGAATTTTAAAATTCTTGAAATACCAGAGGGCTTCAATTTGAACCTTATTAATGGGACATGCTAGGACGATTATAATTATAATATTGTTGAATTTTGTGGGTACTCGGTACTTTTTATTGAAAAAAGCCGGGATGTGAACCCTGGCCTCCGGGTTTACATCCTGGCACGCTAACTGCTGCGCCATCATATGTTTCGGTTTCCTATTTCAAAGTACGCTCTGACACAAAGTATGTACAATCAAAGGAACTCATGGTCGTAAGCTTTTTGTTACGATGTTACGTTATATCAATACTTACGTAGTACCAGCTCTTGCTATAACAAACTTCATAGAAGCACGCTTGCATGTACAGCAATCCACCACACCAGAACAGGCCAGTTAATAGAAACACAACGTGCTTCAGTAACTTCACCACTAGTATGTGTGATGATAACCCACTCTCATTCTTATTGAAGAAGTTAACAATCCTCCAATATCTAAGAAGCCGGTTCAAGAATAGAATTGTGTGGAACCTTTCAGCTTGTTTTTCGTTCTTCATTATGTAAGAACAGATTTCCAAAGGAAATGTTGAAATCACATCCAAGTAAAATGTCCACGACTTCATGCGGATATCCAGTATCTGACCAAATTTCTTGTAAACTCTGCCCTATTTAAATTTAACTGTAATACATGAATATTTGCATTTTAAGCTATAATAAATAGTATATCTGTCTTCCTAAAATTAACTAAAAAGATCTAATGGTAATAGGTGTGCACTTTTACCCGTACGACTGTATACAGAACTTAGTTAAGTCATCAGTTAGTATGAAGTTACTTGTCTTGATGGTTGCCAGGTATACCAGCTGTGTAAAACCGCAACCCACTTTAAAGGTAGCATAGCCGTCATTAATCAAGGTCTCCTTTACTATTACAGGTTGCATCAATCAGTAGGTTTATGGGCACCATAAAAGTGGGGAAGGACGTAGGAAATGACGTATGCTGGCAACTCATGGCATCTAATTCGCAATCGTCTATGCCGACTCTGTTGCACTTAAGCGCGGTTCACATGGATCCGGAACGTATGCGGAATGCGAAGTGCGGAACGTGCTTACGAGGCATGTCTGAATCTTTGGTAGTCAAATTTCAAGTGACTCGGGGGACCAGTATTTTGAGCTTATCAGATTCACATGATTTTGATGTTTGATTAGTAGAAATAAGTAATCAATTTTGATTATCATGACGGGGTGCCGATGTACGGTTACAGTGTGAAATAATGGCAAGGAAGACGCATGTCGTGTGGAGCTACGAATAGACAGACAGCTAAAACAAATATGTGTGCATTCGTATTAAATTTTAAACCTTTAGCGAAAAATGGTAAAACAGCCAACAAACGCGCACTTGATTTATCCGATATGCGCAAAGTATCTCATAAATACCGTAAACTGACAAACTAATGGTTAACCACTTAAATAATGTGTGATGCGTTGTACATAAAACTGATATTATGAGTTCTTATAATAGTACTTTGTTAATAGCTTCCGAATGTCTTGTTGCTATGTTTTAGTTTAAGTGTAAACGCATACATAAAATACAAAAAAATGAATTTCATTTCGTTCAGTGGCATTAGTTTTAAGCAAAAATGCATTGGAAAAAATTTTGCATACTTATTTTCTTTTGCTTTGTTTTAACCCTTGTTAAGTAACTAGTTAATAAAATTATTTTTTCATCAGCACTGAGCTTATAGTAAGAATATCGGAGTACAGATAATATAGTATATATATAATGAAAGGTAACCACATACTGTAATATGGACTTTACGTTTCAAATTTATTAGATCCGGATGTAACAAAGAAATATGTAGTATGCAACTTCTATTTAACTTTTAGTTACCTACATATAAGGAGCTAACTGTTAAAAATAATTATCATTGAGAATAGTACGGGTAGTACTATTGTAGGTAAGTATAATACGAACCCAAATAAAAATATTTGAACGAATTGGTTTTATAAAATAAAATAAAACCAAAAATGTTTTGATAAATAAACTGCAAAAATTTTATAAATGTGAAAGGTGTAATAGCGTACGAGATGAATTTGAAATGTAAATACACCTACAACATACAGTTACTGTAATAAGTATCGGGCAATTCTACTTATAATTACGAGCATCTCAAATCTCACGTCCCTATTTCTCTTTTTCCTGGTATTATATAACAATTTTGAGATTAAGTTCTGTAGGTACTTCTGCATGTGAGATAAGACCTGTGAATCTAAGCCAGATATCATGAGTGGCCAGATGACGCAACTGCTTCTTATTGGCTGAAAGCCGAATGGTGCAACCTGTAGCAGTAGAATAGTAAGTACCTAATAAGGGAGCATGGTCACTAGCTCACAAGGTACTTCACCTTCCGCCGTACCACTGCGACTTCAATGCTATTGAGCTGATCTGGGTACAGGTAAGACAACGCGTTAATTGTTGTTTGTACCCTAGGCTGATGGAATGTTGTTTATAGGCAAAACAATATTATGATAAAACACATTGTCGAAGAGGGAAATTGAGGAGTTAAGTTACCAGTCAGGTAAAGTATTTTATTGCCTAGGCTGGTAAAGAGCCACTTTCTCGCGTTGGACGAGTAGGATAGTTTTAATTTTGAATGTAAAAGCAAAAAAAAGCTTTTTATTTTTCTTATATTGCACTGGGAATTCAATCCGTCTTATGCCTTATATATTATGTTTGTAATACAAATATTACAGAAAAATAAAGCATACATCCACAGTAACTAACAGATTATTTTGCAGAAATTGAATCTGTATCTTAAGATAAAACTACATTTTTACCTCTAACTTACATTAACAGAGAGTTGAATACTTACTTCAGTTATGACCGCTGATGTGCAAATAAAATAAATTTCCATCATATACAACAAATCCGCTACCAAAGTGTACACTTCTACGTAATGAGGTAGAGATCTCACGAAGGGCACATAATATGATAGAAACATTATTAGGATAGTTTGTATAATCAACTGAAAAGTTTTCCAAGACGACACCTGAAAGAGATACATTACACATTCTTAATTAGCGTAGTTGAAATGATGTACTTGTTACCAGCGAAGAATTTGGGTCTAAGATCCAAGGATATCTGTATGTTAAACATATCCTTGGGGGTTCTATCGTAGACACGTTATCAGATAGTTTGTAGAGGTTTAAAAAATTTTCGTTAAAAATCTTCGTTAAACCGTCATCTGCAACGATACAAAATGCAGTACCAAAAATATCACTTGTTTATTAACAGAAAGTAATGCCGTGCAATATTTTTATTATTTGTAAATATTTGTTATTAAAAATGAACAGATTTTTATATTATTTTAGGCCACGAAACATGTATAAGGTACAACTAACATTATAGATATGTAAAGTAACGAGAAAGACCAAGTTATTAGTAATCAAGGCGGTTATAATATGTTGACGGACAAAAAAGTAATATGATATATTGCTTGCTATTAACACAATCTGTCGACGTCATGTTAAACAGTCGCGGACAAATTCCATTTTGTGAAGCGACATATATTAAATGTTATTTGATGCATCGATTTTTTTAAAAGAATGTCTCTCGCTCAAACACTCTAGCATTATATCAATGTATCTATTCTATCTACTCATTCTAACATGACATTCCTGTTTTTTTCTTATCATACAACAAAGCATTTCATGTCGAAAGATTTATTTAGATTTTATTAATTCATTAATTAGTACAGCAAGCCAGAGTTTTACTAATTTTGACCATATAGAAAGAAAGCAACAGCGACCCTGGGATTGAACCTTGCGGAACCCCACAATGAATCGCTGCAGGTTTGGAGATGAACAGTTGGGCCAATGGTATGCAATCTGTTCTTTTAGATAACTGCGAATTGTTTAAAACCAGGGTAGGTTGATAACAACCAAAATCTCATGATTTATTATATTATTAATTATATTTCATTTGCCTTCACCAACAGCGTAAAAGTGAGCCATACACTGTGTGAATGCGCGGTATAACAACTATGTATAAGGAGCGTGAAATTCGAGCTGCAAAACACCAACAAAACAGGTAAATTTTATGCCTAGTTAGGTATTTGCGAATGTGAGGGTCGATTATCTTTTTCAGTAGTTTTTTGTATAATAATAATAATAATAATAATAATAATAATAATAATAATAATAATAATAATAATAATAATAATAATAACAAATAATAATTTTAGTAAACAAAAGGAAGGCTTTTTCTCACTTCTAACTACATTTATTATAAACTTAAGTAATTGTTTGTAATAGTTCTGATGCTGATAACCTGTAAATTCTGATTGTTTAAAAGAGGAAAGATCATCCACTGAACTCGTGAAGAAATTAAATAAGCAGAAATTTTTTTCTAATATGTTGCTCTAGAATTGTTCTCTAAAAGAGTCAGTTTAACAGCTTAAAGTCTAGATTTATATATATTTTATGTTCTACAAGATACAAAACCATTATAATATTGTGGTTTGTCAGTAAAGAAATGTGTTACTGAAGTGGTAAAACATCTCACATTTCAAACACAATAAAGAGATAGAGCACGTTTTTCTTTTCAAAATATCCATCTCTATTCACTTGTAAGTTGTTTCGTTCTTACCATTGGTGGTTGAAAGCTTCAGGTGACGTCGTTTATCTTCAAGTTTTTGCTTCAACAGTTTTATTGGTCTGAATTCTTTTACGTTAGACGCCAAAACATTAATGATAACTTCCTTCTGCACCTCGTTTTGTTCTTCTTGCGCTGTAATGATCCTCGTAGATATTCTGTTCTGTATTGTTTTTAATATATCGACGTGGTGTAGCATAAGTTTCATGAAATCTATTTTATGTATAATTTGTAGTTCAGTGTAAGTGGCAGCTCTAAGTATTGCTCTTGCTGGAAGAGTTAGGCAAAGACTTGCCTCACCTAGAACAGAAACCAAGGTTTACACTTTTATTTTTAATTTCAAGTATTGAACATGTATGTACTATATAGTTGGAGAAAATGTGATTGTAGTCCTTGACAGCAAATCGTTATTTTAATACATGTGCGACTTTGCCTGGACCTAATGGCGTTAGAAGCTGGCAACAGAAAAAGTATTTGTAATTTTAGTGTCATTTTTACTTTAAGGTTTTTTCCTCAAATTCAAATATTACGGGATTCGTCATCGCTCCGAGTGACGCATTCCGCTATTGCGCCGATGCACTGGATGTCCTATTATATGTTTGACTCCTTTGCCTTTGTCTAGTTTGGTCGCTGTTGAACACGCGTAACCTTTACATTTCGGTTTTGAGAACGCGAGAATACGTCATTATTCTTCTAAACATCCATACGCCATGTTCGACCCACAACAGTCGATTGAGAAAGAGAAAAGATAAATTCGAGATAACGATACAAAACAGCCCCACTCAAGAATTATTGCCTTGATAAGCATATGATTGATTTTTTCACTCCAGCTACTTCGAATGTACAAACTAAGTGGTGCAATAACTGAAATTCGTAAAAAAAGTCTAGGCCAAATATAATTTGAAAGGCAGATTCCGCAATTAGCAATTCTTTATCACAACATAGTAAGCCTGTTTATTTCTGACCGTCATCTCCATAAATGTGGAGGGACTATCATCTACCAAACAGGATGTACTAGCTGATTTGTGCAGCTTGAACTAGTGTCACGTCTTATGCCCACAGGAAATACATCGATGGCAGCACAGCAATAGACCCAAAATCAAGGGCATGGAACTAGTGATCGAATGGCCTGATAATCAGTACGTGTTATATATACTCCGTTTTCAGAGTGCTATGGGTTTCCATATTAATAAAACGAATACAATTCAGTTGTGATAATATAGATATAAAATATAAACGTCATTACTTTCAAGTCAGTTTTCCCCTATATATTTAACAAATTGGCGACGAAGCAAGTCGAATTTACGTGGAGCAGTGATGGAAGAGATTCTACAACAAATTACGGCTGTCTTACGCAAGCTACTCAAAGTCAACTGGTGTCCCAGAATCGTTCTTCGCAAACTTCAAGAGGGAGTTTACACCCTGATGACGAAAATATTGAATGCTTTGACTCCTTCTTACAACGTCTCGATACTCATCTCAAACTGAAAGGAGTAAATACCACAAAACTTGAGAATGGTGAATTATGAATTCAAATTCTAATAGTGCCCAGGTCAAAAATCTGCCAAACGCTTACAAAACTTACAGCACCTGATCTTCCAAATACGAGGAAGTATGCAGATTTAAAGCTACTTAATGAGCACTTATCTCCACGAGTCAGTATTATTGCTGAACAGCATAAATTTACATTACGTCTCCAGCAGGAAGGAGAGACAATTGCAAATTGCATTGCAGAGCTGAGGAAAATGACTATAAACTGTCAGTTTATTTGTGTGCAAGGCTTCTACGATTGACACTCATCTACGTGCACAGTTCATTCGCGGAATGTATGATACAGAAATTCGTGAAAGGTTGTTACAACAGAAGTCATCTGCTACATTCGAAGAAATTGTCCAACTTGCTCAATCGGTTGAAACTTCAAAATGGGAATCCAGCCAGATGCAGACCGGCAGTTTTGCAGTTAATGCAGTGGGAACGACCAAACCAGCTAGATGGAGGAATCAACCATATAAACGCTGCAGCCGCAAAGGCCATATACAATCTGTGTGCATGAAGCATCCAGAGAATAAGATTTTGAAGATGATGGTGTCCTGTACATAATGGAATTGCTACAATTAATTCCATATGTGCATCTAAACTTTCGCTATTAGTGCACATAAATGGTAAGATTTGCAACATGGTATTGGATACTGGAGCGGCAGTTTCTACAATGTCAAAAATCAAATTCAAATCCATAACAAGTTCAAGTCATTGTGTCTGTCAGTAAAGCTGGCACCCACAAATTTAAGACTGTGTACTTACACTAGGGAAATTATACGTCCCTGTGGAGTTCCCTCTGTAACCGTTACGTATAAAAACCAAACTATTACGGGTGTACTCTACATATTACCTATGGAAGTCGACACAATTTTCGGAAGAGACTGGCTTAATAAGTTCAAGATGCATTAGCAAGACATTTGTAAAGGGCAGATGATCCAGAGTGAACCTCATACAGATATGCAGGAGTTGCTTAAGCAGTTTAATGATGTTATGTCCACAGAAGATTTAAGAGAAAATCCTAATTTTACATACAAGTACAAACTGAAGAATGAAAACTGTCAACCTGTATATATGAAGTCAAGGCAAGTTCCATACGCTTTACGTGAGAAAGTAGAAGACCCGTCGGATTTATTACAAAAGCAAGGAGTTATCAAAAAAGTCACTCATTCTTCTTGGGGAACTCCCATAGTACCTATTGCCAAAAAGATGAAGAGTGAGGATCTGCGCTGCACATAACGTCACTTTAAATCAATACATTCAAAATGACCATTACCCTATTGCAAGAATCGAAGATATTTTCAATAAATTGAATCGTGGCGTACATTTTTGTACTCTTAATATAGCCGATGGTTATTTACATATAAGAGTTGATGACGAGAGTGCGATGATACAAGCTATTTCTACGTATAGGGGAGTTTACAAGGTTAAGAGGCTCATGTTTGGTGTGAAAGTTGCACCAGGAGCTTGGCAGCGATTTATGGATCAGATGTTAGATGATTTAGAAGGAGTTGCCTGCTTCTTCGATGATATTGTAGTTCAAGGAAGAACACCAGAAGAGTTGTATAATCGTCTTCGAAGAGTTTTGTAAAGGCTTCATGAGAATAATTTACATGTTAACAAGAAGAAATGTCAGTTCTCCGAAAGCAGCACAGTATTTGGGACATATCATTGGTGCGCAGGCATTACATAGGTCACCAAGCAAGGTCGAAGCCATTATAAAGTGTCCTGAACCACAAAATGTTACTTCGTGAGTTTCTGACACTTGTTCAGTTTTATCAAAAAAATTTACCTAACTTGGCGTCGAAATTCATTCCGAAGATTTAATTTCAGGAGGGTAAATTGGGAAGGTTACACAAATGAAATCGAAGAAAAATTACAAACTCTAGAACCAACGCTAATCAATTACAGCAAATTCATAAAAATTGTCCAAAATGTATCAAGAAAGATTATCATCCCTATAGGCTGCAGAATGGAATACGTATTAGGGACTAGCGGAAGAGGATACGTTTTCCGAGTAGACTTTAAAACTTGCAAATATACTTACCGTTCAGCTAAACGAGAAACACCGAGAAGAATGGCAACGTCTAAATGAGGGAGTGGACATGAAACATTCCAGCCGGATTGCTTGGAAAACACTTAAGAAATTAAACAACGACCCTAAGCAGCAGGCAAAAGTACTAAAAGTGACGGCCAACCAAGTAGTGCGTCAGCTCGTTCTCATTAAGAAAGCCAAGTTAGCAGCAAAACCAGCCCTAATTTACGGTGGCGAAAATGACAAATTTTGGAGCCGCATATTCACCATTGACGAATTAAGAGTTAGCACAAATCTTTGAAACCCGGCAAAGCAGCAAGTCTGGACAAGCTAGGAAATGAACAGATCCTTAAATTCGGATCACATACGAAWAACTGGATCAACAACATCCCAAAAATTTTGATAAAGGGTTAAAGTTATAGCCATTGCAAAACCCAGTAAAGCACTAGACGACCCAAAACATTTCAGACCTGTAACATTGTTTGTTTACTAGGGTGCATGCTTTCAGCGTCCATAATGTAAGATAACATTCTTTGTTGTTTGTACAAGTTGTTTGAGCGCATGCTATTGAACTGTTTTGTGCCTGACTTGTACCGGACAGGTTTTAAATCTCACACAGTGAGTGAGCTGTGCTTGTTGACCTCTCATATGCATCGCCACTGTGAACCATAAGTCGCTGCTGATTAAACTATGTGCTGTGACAAAGGATATTATTTTGATACAAATTATATCAAATCTTCTAAGCAACAGACGGTTCATTGTAAATCTAGTAGGGAAAAAGCAGATGGCGGATTCAAAAAAACAGACTACCCCAGGGCAGTGTCTTCGCATCTACTGGTTTCAACATATATATCAACGATCAACCGATCGCCAGGGACTAGAAGCTTTGATAATACGGATGATCTGATGGCAATAGCCATCTATTTCCACGAAATAGAAGTTAGGCCCACTAACGCCCTCAATGATTCATGCTTATTCCATCTTAGGAATCGAGATGCCAAATACATCTTGAATGTCATGTGGAGCAATCAACGCATTGCATCTAGCAACACACTCCTTGCTATCTGGGAGTCACACTTGATCGCACACTAACTTACCTATAGATTGGCAAGGTTATGGGCAAACTGTTCACTAGAAATATCTCCTGAGTAAGCTTTACCTCCACAAAATGGTGTGCCAAAGTCTTGCACATTCACGGTTAAAATCAAGACATAATTTCCTCACCACAGCAAGACCGCTTGAAACCTCGCAACCGCGGACCAGACTATTAAAATGGCAAGCACTACTATCTGTGGAAGATCCTCCACCTCTATTTCATCCCAATGAAAAACTGCCCCTTGGAATAAATTAAAGTGGCCACTATGGAGAATAATCAATCGCCTACGAAATGGGGTGAGTAGATGAAATGTAAACGTGTGCAAATGGTGATGTCGTGACGGACCAGACACGTGCATTTGCCGACAGGTCTAAACAAATGATCACCTGCTTGAATGTATACGCTATATTAGTGTGACGTACATGTCGGCCATTTTGCTGCGATACGTCAAGATCCCGGATCCAAACCAACCTACTTAGTTTCATAATGTGCGTAAGGGAGTTCAGTATTTGGTGTAATTTTTTATTGTTAAAGAGTGTTGCTGTGTATGTTTGAGTAGCTTACACTACTTCGCTTTACTTAGCAAGTATTACAAACCGAAATTACATTTAGATACAATGTATTGTTGAAAAGCTGGACATACACTAAGTACGTGTGTGGAGCATTACAATTTACAAGTTTTACCAGAAAATGGTCCCTGGATGTTTCCGTTATAATGAGAGAGAGAAACGTGTAATATTTACAGCACTTCTTTTATGTTTTTTTAAACAATAGATTGCAACTAAATCTAATTTTGGTTTATAATACTAAATTATACGAAGGAACGTAAACCAATAAAAATACACAGTAACACTCAATGTTCAGAGCAAAATTATAGTATAATACAATATTTTGAAGAGGCACTGTGTATGTTTGAATGGTTTACATACCTTTGTATTATTCATTAAGTATTAAAAACCAAAATTACATTAAGTTGCAATCTATTGTTGAAAGACAATCTAAAATAAGTGCATAAAGTTTATACGTTTCTCTCTCATTATAACAAGAACATCCAGGGACCTAGCACGTTACCATCTTCTGGTAGAGCATGTAAATTGTAATGCTCTACACGCGCACTTATTGTAGGTTAAGCTTTTCAGCAGCACCTACATTGTAACTAAATGTAATTTACGTTTGTCATACTTGCTAAGTAAAGCGAAGGAGTGTGAGCTACTCAAACATACACAGTAACACTTTAAAATACTCTTTCAACACTAAAAAATTGCACCAAACACTGAACTCCCTCATGCACGTTATGGCAACTTGGTTTGTTTTGATCCAGGATCTAAACTAAATGTAATTAGGCTTTTTAGAACACGTGACTTTTGAGCGACTGCCAGGGGGCAAATTTCAAAACGATGCAGCTTTTAGCGCGCTGTCATAGAAACCCCATTACTTAATGCCAACGTCAGTCGCTAGAGCTGGGACATTCGATTAAATTCAAATCGTTCAATCAATCGCGTAGATTCGGATCATTCAAGTCGTTCATAAGGATCGTGAATTGAAAGTGACAGCGGTGTCTCCTGTCTCGCCACAGCATATAATTACGAACCCAGAACGTGCACCACCGCTACCCCGAAGGAGTCGGGGGTAAGAGTTAGCTCAGTGTAATTTAGGCGTTAGGCTTGTTACTCTGTTAGTTCGTGTCTGTAATAATCACTCAGTTTTTGTAATAAAGACTTTTTAAAAACAGTATTTCCAAGAGTGAAACTTTAACTATATAAATGATATAAATATGCTGTCATGCTGTTTTCTCGTCGTGTGCTGTCGTCKGCCGTTAACCATGTACGACGCACGAACAACGCTGATTCATTAGCTGTGAGCCAATTCAAGGCATGAGTCATTCAATTTGAACGACTTGGTCATGAAGGACCCAACTCTATCAGCCACACGTCCGTTTCCAGGGTTTCGCAGGCGCGTCCCATGCGTGCGCTTTTTGCCCCCTGGACGCCATATTGGATGACGTAATCTTAAAAAGCCTAATTTCGGTTTGTAATACTTGTGAAGCAAAACGAAGGAATGTAAGCTACTCAAATAAGCACAGTGACACTTCTAAATATTCTTTTAAAGTCACAAAATTGCACCTAACACTGAGGTCCGTTACGCACGTCATGACAACTGGGTTTGTTAGGATCCAGGACTTTGACGTACCGCAGAAAAATGATCGTCATTACGTCTGCACTAATATAGCGTATTAACATGGGGCAGCATGCAGTAACGAAGATCTGGTAAGTAGCGGCTATTAGGTGTGCAGAATTTTGGCAGGTCGTGGTGTGATGTTGATTATGTTGTTATAAATGTGACACTTAACATAGGATTATTATTATTTTATATATTTATACATAACGCGTATTGTATTTGTCCATTTTAGATATGTACATAACGTTTATGCTATGGCTTGGAATGATTAAATAAACAAGTAAATAATTTGAAAAATTTTCTTAGGGTGTAGTTGATCTTTTATCTTCCAGATAAGTATTATTTTTTATCCGTTTCCTTTCTATCGTTATATTGGATATATATATCTCTCTCTGTGTAGAATCCCAACGTCAAAAGCGTTTTTTGTGCAGCGCGTGAATGAAATTCTCGTACGTAATATTTAAACCGTGGAAATAGGTGAATCATATTTATAAATGATCGTTTATGTGAGATATAATAGAAATTTGTTATTTTATAATTTAAAATGAAAACTAGATTTATATATTTAGCTATTAGAATTATAAAGCGTCTCAGTTTAAAATTAATCGGCAGGAGAGATAAAAGAAAAACCAAATTTCGTTTTAATATTATTTAAATGTCCCGGACCCATAAGCGAAATTGAGCTCTACTTACTGTAGTAAGTACTTCAACTTAATAATTCTTACTGTTCATACCTACCTAATATGGTGCCCTTCTTAAATGAAATAATAGGACTTTGTCCATCTTCGTCGGACAATATTTCTAATACGCCGTTTGATATAAATATCATCCGACTTTTGATAACTCCTTGATTATAAATCTCTTGTCCGGGAAGCAGAAACCAATTCTTCATGGTCAAGGACAATCTTCGCAAAAAATATTCAGGCAGGTGTTTAAATAACAATGAGTTTTGAAGATGACCATAGTTGATGTCATATGCTAATTCCATTTGCAAAGCTGCTGGTAAATAAGCTGAAGCCGTCGGAGCAACATTCATGCCATCTTTTTCTTTCCATAGTATCTCGTAGTATTTTTCTATTTGCTTCTCGAGGGGCTCCGATATTGGAATTTTTCGCAGATATTGCATTATGTTGACCACCTAAAATTATAAGATCTTTAAATATAAAGCCCGCATAATTTGCATTTCCACATTATGAGACAAAAAAATTGTATGATACATAATAATACTAACAAATACAATGGTTGACTATTACCATTTGACAGCTATTGTGTTTTTCCTTATTGATGTAATCACTAAAAAGGTAAGCAACAGCCAAGTTTGAATACCGATCCACGTAGGGGCCGTGATCATGAATCCGCACAGCTATTGACCCTGTCTGGTACACAGCCATAACGTTATTAATGTGCTTACGATTCTTATTGCGGATGTGCTAATGTGCTTTCTTTTTGTACCATAATCATTGGTGATTTGAATTTGGTAGATAAAGATTTCGATTTTATTCCAAACCTTCATATATTTCGATAAGCGTTTCCATATTTTAACTCATGCTGCCATCTTTTGCAAGACTTTGTATTATTATCAATGTAAAAATAATAGAGAGAAATGTATTCTAATGCTTACGAGTGACATTTAAGTATTGAACAATATATTTAACAATGACAAAGTTTTTTTTTAACCCTATATTTTAATCAACACATTTTACTTCCACACGTTTTTATTTTTAAAAGACAAAAAGGAACGCTCGCAATTAATGTTTCACCAAATAATACCTTGCTTTCGTATATACGCGAATTTAGCACCAAATAATAAGTACACATAGACGTTTGAAAAGTAATATAACTTACACGGATCTTAAAATGCACACAAAAATCGTAAATCTAATATGTATTCAACAAATATTTATCTAGGGAAACTCGTGTGTGAAAGGTAACAAGAAACACTATTTGTCCTATTTAGTTGGTTCGACAAACTGCCACTAGATGTGTCACTTCGTTAACATTTCCCAATTTTCGACAGCTTCCGATAATAGTACTTTCCACAGACGAAATACAAAGCCGAATGCTATTTAGGAGTTTTTAATGGATTTGAAGTTTTTGAGGAAATTCATGAAAATGCTATTTTAACACTAAACTAAAGATATATCTGAAAACAGATATTCTTGAATTAATCTAGATAAAAAACCTGAAAAATACAGGATATTCCAGTTGAAATAAGGAAGAGAATTTCAATTAGATATTGTCAACTTCCAAAAATTAAATTTCACCAAATAAGAATTTTCGTTGAACTCTCTGTATAAGTTGTAGGTAGTTATATTTGTCTGTGCTGAAACTCACCTTTGCCGCAAACTTGGTCCTATGGTGATTGAAGTTTATGATTTGTACGGTCAATATAGCAATTAATGCACAAGTTGACACATAATATCCAACTGCCATCACCAGGGAGTAAGTGATACTCTCGCGTTGTCTCGTGGCAGGATAATCGCCGAAGCCAACATTGAAAAACAAATTACTTATAATATATGTACACAAAACATACCATTCATAAAATGCACTGGGTCTGACATAAGTGATCTTTGAAATCATTGTCCAAGTATTGCCGTATATTAGCTCACATTCTGCATCTTTACATCCTATCCAAAAAAAGATGCAGACAGCTCCGTGAATAATTAAAAGGTTTCCAAAACAACAGCCGATCAAGAATAAAGTCCAATTGTATTTATAAATGATGTTTTGTTTCACCAACAGAGATGTCAGTCGATATAAACGTAGGCAAACCAGCAACCTATAAATAAATGATATAATAGGTATATTAAATAGAAATAGACTTAATTATAAAATATAAAAATATGCCTTCAGCAGATTTATGCCCTCACGCGATAACAATACCGCCGTGCATGAGAGGTCCTCCCTCTATCAAAGATGTTACAAAACCCCTCTAGTGAATGTAGTACGTCTGGAAACGTGGTTGCAGTAGCGCATCCAGGAGGGGGTGGGGGAAGCAAAGGGGCTCAACCCCCCCCCCCCAAAAAAAAAAACTTTATATTTCTGTAAGAAGGCGTCAACTTTATAAACCGTTTATAAACTCTCTTTCCTCTGTAGCGCGTGCTCATGCTCATGCTGTCGTGTCGTGTCAACTGTCAACAGTTGTTTATTAATTGCGAACGCAGTGTGCTTTTGTTTGTTTTTGTAAAATTTGTATTAAAATGACATCTAAACGTAAACAAGGAGATCAATCAATCAACGGTAATTTGTTTCTATAGCTGTGTTCTTTAATTGTAGCTTATATGTATAAAAAAACAGAAGCAATTTCTCCAATGGGTCAAGCCTCCCCCTCCCCCCAAACAAAAATCCTGGATCCGCCATTGCGTGGTTGTAAATGATAACAATAAAAAACTACCGCATATTTTAAAAATTCTTCTGCGTGGATCTGTTCCAAACGCTGGAAATTACAAAATAAAATTACCTCATAGCAAAGTATCGCAAATTGCATCATGCATACAGGGCGCTTATGGAAATTATCGATTAAATCAGTTTGCCGCCTTTCAGGAAAATGAACATAACTACCGCTTTGGCGTATACTTGTCATTTGCCGATTTCTGCATTATTTGATATATCTTAATACGAGAAAATGCGTGGGATGTGTATTTTCAACATATTCTGTACTTTTGTAAGATAATCAACTTTAAGGTTGCAGAAAGCTCACATTTTGGAGATGTGGAGTGACAAGGTTTAGCATAACTTTTAGGTTACGAAAGGTTGTGGCTATAGTAAGCCTGTTCAATAATTCTATTATGTGGACCGAAAGATGTTTTCAGCCTTCCGCAATGATAAAATTCATAAACTAAGTGGTAGGAACATTAACTGCACTACACAAAGCTTCCACGGTGCAAGGGTGTAGACTGTAGAGGTTACCGCAAGCCTACTAAACCAATAACTAAAAATTGTTGGAAAATCTTCATAAAGCCATTAGGTTCGTGGTTGTAACTTGATACTAACTTGTACTATCGCCGTGCTTATTGTAGCTTGAAAGCAGTTATAAAAATTCTAAAATCAATGCCGCCCGCGTTGTATGAATCATTTATAGAAACCCTGTATAACTCTATTAATTTAAAGATTTACTAATAACCATATTGTATATATCATCCAGAACTAGCAACGCGCTACATGGATTTGGGCAACCCATAATACACCGACACATCTGCCCCCTACTTTTTTAATGGAGGAGAAAACTTTTCGAAATTAAACAAAGAATATCACGATAACTATTAGTAATGATAGGGCCTCATATGTTAAACGTGAAATTGACCTCTCTCTGATTGACCATCGCTATATCGTTGATTGACTTACTCTCATATCAACGGCCAGAGGAAAACCAACGGCTATATTCTAAAGTGAAGGTAGGTAACCCTACCATTCTTTTTATCCTATAATGACCATAGAGGTGCATTTTTTTTGTTTCTGAAGATAAGCAGAGGAACTAGATTAGATTTTAAGAGGACTAAATCTAAGCTGACCAACTTTCCAAACCAGAAAATCCGGACGCCTCCATGGTGCTATTTGTAATATAGGATAAAGTAAAGAGTAAAAAGGAATGGTCAGGCATTAGGTTATGACGGCTACGCAATTGCGCGCTGACGCCACAGAACTAAATACCTACAAGTTTACTATAATACTAATAAGATTTTGTGATAAAGGATCCCCGGACAGATAGGGTCAGACGCATGTGCAGTAAAGATTATAATACGGAAACGTCATGACGTCACAACAAACAACAGGACCTGCCGCACATCTCACCAATCGCCATTCACATTATCAAACCAGGGAGTTACTGCGCAGACTCGCTGCCCTACGAACGAGCAATATGGCGACTTACGGGACGTTGCAATATTTTCTCGCGCATGCCCTAACAATTAGCCATCTACATAATAGATGTCTGTGGCTCACATTAATGTGACAGATGAAACTATGAAGTTAGCAACGCCTGACTCCATGAAGCTTGAAGCATGAGAAGACTAACAGCAATGAAAAAGGAAAATACCATGTTGTACACATACATATTTTAGCACACTTTTTAGCCAAACCCTAAAAAAACCGGACAAATCCAAAACAAAATTTTGGAAATCCGGACAAATCCGGTTGCCATATTAAATACGGACTCATAAACAAAAATACAAACCTGTCCGGGCTAAATCCGGACGGTTGGTCACCTTAACTAAATCGCTCACCGAAAAATCAAAATTGAAACCCGATTTACATCGACTACATAACAGGCTTGGCTGCGCGAAATAAAGGACTTACGAGCAAAGAAATCGTTACTTGGATATCCTACTGAAACTCACAACCTGGAATGTGGAAGACAGATATGATGAGGGCGCATTCTATTTACAGTCGTAGAATGTTTAGAAAAGACGGCCTAACACATGCAAAGAGCGTTCAACAGGGATAGCCAAACAACTATTCCAAACTCTTGCTAATATCTTGCCCTTAAAATGGCGGACAATTGCGGTACTTTATCTATGTAGGGACTTTACCACTATCGAATATACAAACCCCTCTAGTGACCGTAGTACAAATTACAAAATAAAATTGTCTTGTCGCAAAGCGATGAGAGGAGAAAAATTGATAGTGATCTAGGGTACTTGGCGATAGGATTGTATAACTCGATTAATTTAACGATTTACACATAACTGACTTTCGGACCTCAAAAACAAAATATCATACAGAACTACCAATGCGGTACCTAGATTTAGGCAACCCATAATACACCGACCGACCTTTGGGTGATCCATACTCTTGTATTTAACTCGATTTTAACGTAATTATAATGGTTAAGTACCATTATATTATGCATAAGGCTCGAAATCAAACGCAATAGTAACAGTAATTTTGTATTAACATTACATAGGTGCGAATATCATGCGAAAACTATAAAAATTCCTCAGAAATAGAATCAGGCGCGTGCTAGGAGGTTGGCACCCAACTGAGCGCACGGGCACTTGAGGATGATAAGGGCCGTAACATGAAATATCGAGATATCCGGAAAATAAGATCAAATCTCCTTATATGAGGAAATGGTCATAAAAGACCCATGCCGAATGAATTTTTATTAATACGAGTAAATAGTGTCTGTAAAGAAGTAGAGTAAAAAGTGAAAATAAAGTGTTTGTACACAAACTAAATATAATAAGTAAAATTGCCCCATTTAACATAACAGAGTTATAATTAATTGTACGTACCTTTTCAACTCATTACCTTGTCTGCATAATTTGTCAGTTATAGTTTCAGAGCAGACACTGCTACTAATGTTTGTCTAGAAACATCATTACTATGGAAATCATTGCTAAAATTTTAATTTTTGTAAATATTTCCAAGATTTTCATTTAACTGGGGCATATTTAGCAAATATTATCAACTCTAACAACTCTTTCTTCACTTTCTTGCTATTTAATAAGATTATCATAATTTCGAAAAAACTGCGTTTTAGGGACTGTAACCCCCTCGATTTAGTTATCATCTTTTATAACAACATTTCATTAACCGTTAGTCGTACGTACTGTTAGTTTAAATAAGCAAAATGTTACAAATTAAATACTTCACTGCTTTAGAACATCCCTTTGGAATTAATTTCATCTGATCACATTTTAAACTACAATTATTTTAACGGTTTTGCAGGAGCACAAATAATGGGCAGTGAAGGATAAGTCATACTTATACTTGTGATAATCATGCTAGTAGTTTTAGTTTAATGTAATTTTGTATGTTTACAAGCGGCACATGAGTTCGAAGGAGACACAATATGCATTGCTCGAATGCTGCTTCTCTTCGTTCTACAGGGCGCTAATCTTGACCTCTCTTTTATTTACATCAGTGTCTTAAAAATGGATAGGTAGATATGAACAAAAATTAGCTCACCGAGATGATTGGAACAGAACAGAGATGCTAAGCGACGCCAACTTTTTTGTCTATAATAATGACGTTTTTATAGTATTTATTATTTAACTATATTTATTTATAAGTAAATAAGTTGTACGTTCCCATGTACGAGTATGGTTGCCAGTAAAACATGTTTAATGCAATGAAGTCATTAAATTAGCTCTCAAATAAGCAATCCTGCATTCTAAGTCTGCAAAATTAAATCTTCTTCTCAGTTCCTTCAGTGCATCAATAAATTAAATGCGGTTTATTTCAAAAAATGGCAATTACCTTTGAATTTAGTTTAACAATATTATCATGAAATAGTCTTAGTTATGAGAACATACGTCATAGTGACGTCATTGCGCAATGAACGATTTTCGTCCGAGATCAGCTGTTGCAGACATTTTGCCAGCGGCGTCGCACATATAGATAGATAGTACTTGTCGGTTATGTGTGTTTAATTTTAATCTCAATCTTAGTAGTACTCGTTGCATCATTCATAAGAATAAAAGTGCTTTGTGATGCTGGAAAATTCTCGGAATGAATGATAATTGAAAAACGTTGAATGCCACATTTGATATTTTTTAAATTGAAAATTAAAAAATGGCGGCCAAACGAGCAGGGTTGCAGTCCGGAACACTGAGTTTTATATTCACCACCCTCTAATAGAATGAAAAAATAATATCGTTGCCTACCCAAATAATTTACCAAAATTATTTGATTAGAAAAATAACATTTATCTTTCACGGCACCTCCAACTGGTTGCCTGAAGTACTGAAGATGCCATCAGCTACGAGTAGCAAAACAACTTCGTTTAAACAGCGAAGACCACGGCATAACAGCCCTTAAAACGCTTAAACTTTGGCAAATTCGTTTAACTGGACTGGCCTGCGGGCCCTCCGGGAAGTGCGCGTTAGCTCAGTCAGTGGACCAGCACGCGCTTGAATAAAATGCTTTAGCCGCGTTTAGAAACAGGGCTCTGAAAGCGCTGTGGTTAGTGCACCAAACCGCAAACCTTAAGACCCGTGGTAAAGTACCGATTAAAGTGAAATATGTTTTTCACTATTTTGTTTTATTATAAATGCGTACAGATAGCGATATACGTTATAGACACTATATATTAACATTGTACAGGGTTTCTATAAATGATTGATGCATCCAGGGCGCTTACGGAAGTTTGCCGCCTCTCAGGAAAATGAACACAACTATTGCTTTGGCGTATACTTGTCATCTGTCGTTTGTTGAATTATTTGATATATTTTAATATGAGAAAACTCGTGTAGATTTTCAACATATTCCGTAGTCTTTTGTGGGATGATCAATTTTAAGGTTGCAAAAAGCTCACATTTCGGAGCTGTGGATTGACACGGTTTCGTATAACTTTTAGGTTATGTATCGCATTTGTGAGGTTGTAGCTACGGTAAGCTTGTTAAATAATTGTACTATGATGGAGTAAAAGATGTTTTAAGCTTGTCGCAATGGTAAAATTCACAAACTAAGTGGTAGTAACGTTAGCTGGACTACACAAAGTTTCCACGGTGCAACAATGCAAGGGTGTAGAGTAGACTGTAGAGGTTATCACAAGCTTACTATACCTTAATTATTATTTCATGCCTTTGAAAGAAAAATAGAACCGTAAATTGTTCGAAAATCATTATAAATTCATCAATTTCGTGACTGTAACTTGATCTGCAACCTTCAGTACTATCGCCGTGCTATTGTAGCTTGGCAGCAGTTACAAAAAGGCGGCACAAAGAATTCAGAAATCAACGCCACCCGCCGTTGCACGAATCATTTATAGAAACCCTGAAGAATAAAAATTCAAAATCTAGCTCTTTTAAATGGAATATTGTTGAAAAGTTGAAAGTATTTTAATATCATTTGAAAATTATGAATGACGAATTATTATTTGACACTATTTGAAAGATATTTTTGGACTTTTTATTCATTTATTAAAGTGTTTATGTTAGAAATGAACCCTCCTTCATAACTAACTCGTATAACACTTTTTTTTAGTTGTTGTTTTGTCCTTCATGCTTTTGCGTAAAACAATTTTACAGAAACAACGATTTTGAATCAAAACCAAACAATACGACCACAGAACACAAGGAACGTAGAGAACGTGGCGCAAGTAAACGTGTCTGTACTTACATCACATTATTCACAAAAATCTAGCTTTTTATAACAAACCTGAGCAAAAATAAGATTCGACTGTCTTTTCCAACAATAAAATACATAACGAATTCCTGGGGCATAAGTGAAATAACATCGATAGTGAGCAGCAATGCTCTCGTTTCTTTAACCATAATTATTTTCCGGAGCCTCTTCATAAATTTATGCAGGAACAGGAGCACCACATCGGCTAAATATAAAGCGTCGCAGACGGCGTAAATCCCATACAGAAAAGACAGGCCCTCATTGCCAGGAAAGAAGATCCTGCTTGTTGACGACAAAAACATTACCACTATGGTGAGGTAGATAAGGTTCTGCAAAAAAATCATCGAATTGCATATATGTATGTATTTTGTATTTTTGTTTTCCTTTCTAGAGAGGTTAGGTGGCAGAACAGTGTAGACTTTTGGGTCTACAGCTGAACTTCGCCTTCGCCTCCACATCCGATATGATGTATTATTCATTTATGTAAACATTATTTTAGAAATAAAGCCATTTATTATTATTATTATTATTATTATTATTATTATTATTATTATTATTATTATGCGATATAATTGTGTTCCGCGAACTTTTTTTTATTTTTTTATGTTTATTGCTAATTATGCTACGCATAACAATACATGCTGTACCTGTTTGCAACAGTAATTACATTTCTTCTTTGTTATTACAACAATTTGCAAATACAAATAATAATACATCCACAATAAGACGCTATGCAACTGGAACAGATTTTTGTGCACTAATGTTGCAACTAATAAAATGTCACACAGTGCGCGAACAGTTTTTTGTGTGCGCAAACTATTTGTCCGCGTAAGTTTGTGGTGCGCGAAAAAGTGCTCTAGTCAGTACGAACTCTAATTACAATATATTCCTTCTGTGCTAACGTCGAGATCCACTGATTATGTGGTCTACATTCTCCGTTGAAGTGTTACATATTCGGCATTTGTCTACCACTGAGTTGTCTTTAATAATGTGTTTTCGATATTTTTTTGTTGTAATGACTTGATCTCGAATTGCAATCATGTAGCCTTCCGTTTCCAAGGAGGCAGTACCCCAACACAACCATCTGCAAGATGCTTCGTAGTTAATGTGGTCTTCGAGAAGTGTAGCTTGATACCTCCCGTGAAGTTTTTTCTTCTCCATTGATCGATCTTTTCTGCATCTGATTGGATGTGTGTTTGGGTGTCAACTAATCTATTCTTCCGATGCAATAGCGTTATGTTGTCGTCTATTTCTGTTACTATTCTGTTTATCACAATATTGTAGGAAGACATGTTATAGGCCTATATTTACTGGAATCTGCCAATGCGTTTGGTGTTTTTGGCAGCAGGTAAGTAATTCCTTGAATCATATTGGCTGGCATTTTGTGAGGATCATCTAAGATCTTATTAAAGTACTTGGCTAATATTTCATGGAGCAAAGTGAATTTCTTAATTCAGAAATTTTATATTCTATCATTCTCTGGCGCTTTTCAATTTTCTGCCTTACTCATGCCTACTCTAAATTCCTCTGCATTTATCTTGACCGCATGTATGCCCTCTTTATTGTGTTTCTTTTTATTTTCTCCTGCTTCTTTTTAATTTCTCAGGATCGGAGACAACAGATCTATGCAAGCGTTTTTCATCGTTGTCAAAGAGTGAGTTTTGTTTCCTGCATTTTGCACTCTTCCTGTATCTTCGAAGTCTTTTAGATTTTGCACTTAAAACTTGTTTTACATAATCTAACACGTTGGTATGTTGTTTATTGTTTTCCTTGATTACTTTGTTCTTTATCAGTTTCTGGTCGTGTAATTTTAAAACCGTCCCAGCTACCAGGTATACTAATGATTATATATCTGTTTTAGTTTTAGTGATCTTCTGTTCTCCCCACTTATCCCTTTCGATACCCATCACCTTGCACTTCTTTGTGCCAAGGAGCATACCTACATCCGAACTCCTGGAATAAGTCAGATCGATTAATTTCTTCAGTTGGTCTTGGTTTTCAGCATACAGTTTTAGGTCATCCATATACAACAAGTACATATTATATTAGACCCTTTGTATTTTAGGTGAAACCCGTACTTTCCGCGCAACAGTGTGTTTGATATGAGGTTGACGCACAGGCAGAACCAGAAGGCGCTCAGACTGACCTTGAAAAATACCGTTATTTTAGTTTGTTGTTCCCACGTCCGTTAACAATTTGGATATCTTGCTTTTTTCAGCTTGCTTCAGTAAAACTGAATCTTCCGTTAAGATATTATTAGCTTCGATGTGTTGGTCAATAGCTACAGTGATAACTGAAGTAATAATTTTGTATAAAGTAGAGAGGCATGTGATTGGTCTGTAGTTGGATGGGTTTTTGGGTATTATAATAGTTCTGCCCTCAGTTAAAAACTAAGAAGTCTTCTGGGTTGCATATTACTTGTAGCATGTTACAAGATTTGAGTGCAGACTTTTCAGTTGTTTGTACCAGTAGTTCTGTAGTCAATTCCAGCCTACCGATTTCCAGTTGTGGGTTTTATTGATAGTCTGAATGACCATCTCTGTTGTTACCGTAATATTCGCCTGTGTCTCAACACCCTCGTGTCGTTTATATTCTTCCTTGATCCATTGAGTGTCCGCCGTGTCTCTTTGGTCGAGACCAGAACTATGGTCTCCAATACGTTTCAATGTCTGCACTTGTTGGTAACTCTTGAAATTCTGTACTAGTAAAGGTTTTGATTAAGCTGTTGCAGAATCTTTTTTCGTTGTTTTTAAATGTTTGATTATCTTTTCTTCCAATAAAAGATCTCTAATAGATTTCCAGTCTCGCCGCGTACACAGATAATTTTTTTTCTGAATATCTAAATATTGACTGAATTTTTCTTGTAAGCTGTTCTCAACTAGTATATGACTGACTGTTTATAAGTCTTTTGTTCCTATTTCCTTGTAGGTATTGTGTCATTCTGTCAATATCACTGCGCAGCTTTTCAGTGGATTTTTTAATTATTGTCTTCCACTTCGGCTGAGCGAGGCTATACCCCTCCAACCCAGCGTAGACGTAGTTGGCCAGGTAGTATATAAGCATGTGGCAATAGCTTTTGTGGTGTTATGTTAAAATATTGTGATCCGCATTCTGCGCATACGTGGTAAATTTTTTAACATTTACGGTATCCCCTTCAAGGATCACGTGGGTGTATATTGCAAGACAAACGCGAAAAACTGTTGTTGTTTTCATTGGTTCTGTATGCCTACGAGAGAGACTGTCCCACGTTAACAAAACACTGCGTGTATTTAGTCAAAATGATACTATTGCGAATGTAGTGTAGAGTCGTTAAATTTATATACGTTGCTCGAACGAAGTAGGAACACAGTGATGCAATCTTTTATTTTTTGTTTATCTGTAGCAAGGGTAGAATAAAATTAAAATTCTGTACTTTTGTGTCTACCATTGATAAACTTTAGAACCTCTTTTTGCATTTAAATATCAGAGGACATCTAAGAATGTAATGGTTGATTTTGTATTAAAAATACGTTCTCCAATGGTTTGCCTTTTTCTTTCGAATGGATCTGTGTAATTCAAAAGTTAGACTTCATAAAAACCGGTCATATCTTGAGTTCATGAATAATAGCGCTTCTTTGGTCGATAAGATTAAAATTATTGTAAAACTTATTCACGGTTATTTCTTAAAATATTTAATAAACAGGTAAATAGAGATCAGTATATAGTAAATATTTTAGCACTGGCTCTTGACATGAAAACTGATTCACTATATTTATCTTTCGAGGTTTAGTATTTTTTCCCAGCTGCTCTCTACTAATAAATTACTGAAACCGATAACAGTTTCATTTACTTCTAAAACCGACTATACCTAAGTATTCTAAATAAAGATTGTAGTCGGTAATAGGTAAGAAATTGAAACTATCGTATACGACTTTCTAAATACTTTCACTGCTGAAAAGCGCACCTGCTAAGAAAATTACTATTTCCTTCTTAATTATTAGTGTTTGTTTACTACACGCAATTTAAAAATATATAGGTAGATGCTACTTACTTGCCATTGCGTATAGTTTGGTAAACTAAGCAACACCGTCACCAATCCTGTCGATTTTTTAGTTTTAGATGTCTTCAGTATCACATAATTTTCTTCCCGTACTCCATGCAAATTTTCCTGATATATACTCGGCGACTCTGGTGGATAAGTTTGCGACTTATGATATATGTCAGACATCACCTTATTCGATGAACAATCGTAATTATTCAATTAACTGATATCGTCGATTTTGACTTATGTCATTAGTAGTCATTAGTAACATGCGCTAACTTTGGTACCTCTTGACTTATGTATTGCAAATCTAGAGGAGGCTAAGTCATGAATAATATTAATTTGTTCAATCCTGCCATTGAAAATTACTGTTGATTAGTTTCATACCAAACTAGAAATATATTGCAGTGTCGATTTAGCTTGTTTGTACATTAACGCATAACAAAAATTTCTTTCGCAAGCATAAATATTTTTCACTAACTCGTTTCTAAATATTCCAAGTACCCACAACAATCTATCCATTATTTATACAAAACACATGAACAAAAGTATTTATTAATACAAAAGTTAATCGTACAGTTGTTGGGCGTTAGTTGACTAATACCTGAGTTGGTTTTACGAAAAATCCACACCGCTATGGCTTTTGGTTGCTTCTACAGAATCGAGTTTTCCATATACAGGTAAAATGGGCAATTTAGGAGGAAGTACGCGCACCAGAAATCGGATAGAATTGAGAACGGCAAACGCGCACGATTCTATCTTGCTTCCTTGGGCCCGTGGAATAAAAGTATGTTTGATAGCGTTGTACATACTGGTGGATACAAAATGATCACCTGATACACGCAGGCTTTAAAGATGTTACGAAGGCGTGTAAGGGACACCCTGTTTTTTTTATTTTCTTTCCTAAAATCTGCCTTACAACACAAAATTTTGCATTATAATATAACATTTTACATTATAACACAACATTTTGTATTATAATACAAAAGCTTACCTTTTAACACGAAATTTTGCATTACTGCAGAAGATTTTGCGTTACAACACAAAATATTGCGTAATAACATGAAATCAACTCCCACTGGATCAAGCAGTTTTAAAAATTCTCTTCCCTTGGGTGACCGTTAATCCATTCTGAATACAATTCAAATGCATTCGGCGATATTCATGCAGTTGACCAGATGCCTTCAATTGATCCTCAATAAAATTAGCAAAAATTTCAAGGCTTTAGAAATTTTTAAGCCTGAAATATTATAAAATAAAAATAGAAAAAAATATAAAATTCGTTTAAGAGTTCTAGGATGTACTGCTACGTCGTGAATGTTGGTCAAAAATGTGATAATTTCATTTTGTTGTAATCCTAATCCGAAATACTTTTCAATTAGTTGATCTCTTATTTTCATTTTTACGGTGACCTGAAAGCAATAATAGTAAGCTGGTGTGTACATATGTGCGTGAAACAAATTCAAGGTACGTTTTTGGAGCAAAATGTGGTCGAAAACCTTCATATAATTTTTTGAAAAGGCAGAAAGTTTGTTAAAAAACTGTATAAAGGTGCACTGGCCAATACTGGAACGTGACCCCGCATAAATGTGAAACTTATCTATTTATACATCAACTGGCTCCGGCTATCAGCCACTGTGCGATATGCGCGTCACTGAATTGAAAAGTGGTTGAAAAATAATATGTATTAGTTATTTATTACCATAAGCTTTAGTAGAACATTAGATGGCAATGTCATCTGTCAGCATTACACTGCCATGATGACAAAGCCACCTAGCTGCCTTAATGGATACGACTTCTTGACGAGCTGTAACAACATCGAAACAGTTATTGTTACCCCTGTTCTTTGTTTATTGTACCATTTAGTTATAAAGCAAAATTTTGTGTTATAATGTAACATTATGCGATTTAACACAAAATTTTGCCTTTTAACATAAAATGTTGCATTATAACACAAAATTTTGCGTTGTAACGTTTTGTAACGTAACGCAGATTTTTTTGGGGAAGAAAATTAAAAAAACACGGTATCCCTTAGACGCCTTCGTAGTGTAAAATAGCATAGATAGATTAATTAATCTATGATAATAGCGATATGAAGGTAATAAATGACGTCACGGGCATTCATTTCAACAGTAGGTATGCATAATGTAGAAGATAGTTCACGGGTACCGAACAATTATTAAGAAAAACACTAACTACTCCTTATATCGACGTTTCCACACCTAAAAGATAGATTTTCGTCGAAACATCGAGATAAATTGTCCGCTATCTGTGAACTATCTTCTATATATTTTACAGACGTGAATCTCATTCAACAGTAAGCATATTATTGAGGAGTAAAACAACAGATACTATATGATCCGTGGCAGCAGGTTTCTTTTCGAAAGAACAAGGATAGCTGTGCGTGGTTTCCTTTTGCATATACCTGTATATTTTTAGTTCAACGTTAGACACCTTTAATACAATATAGATATTCTTCCATATTTTAACGTACATCCAACGGATTGTATCGCGAAAAAAATTTTCAAAAATTTTTATTTGCTCATTCGCTTTAAAATGGTCGAAAACGCAAAAAAAACAAAATTTGAGCAAAAAAAATTCCTTGTCTGTGTGTCTGTGGTATTGTTTGTGGGCACGATAACGTTCGAAAGACAATATATGAACTTGAAATTTGGCAAACGTATAAATCTCAACTACCCAAAGCGACCTATTGTTTGTGGGGTAAGTAGTGTATCGGGAAGGGGGCGGAATTGGGGGGTAACTACCCTTTTTGTAAATTTTTATTTTTTTATATTTTTTTCGTTTTAGTATGTCATTAGTAGTATAACTGCGAGTATTATTAGTTCTTATAAATTTTRGGTACAGCAAACTGTMTAGAAGATATTAGCAAAAAAGCGTCACTTAAAGAAAACGGTTTTTACTAAATATCTCCGAATATATTTAATATATTCAAAAAATGAAAATATGTACCATCAGATAGGAAATAAAATTTTTCACAAAAAGTGTTTTAGAAAATTTATCCAAAATTTTGACATTTTCGAAATATTTCCAAAAAACCTACTTTGGACCCTGCTCGTACGATTTTTTTAAAATTTTGGTATTATGTAGAAAACCAAATTTCTGATCAGAAAGCGCTCTTGTATTTTTTGTTAAGTTAATAATTTTCGAGTTATTTGGAAAAACCGATTTAAAAAATGTATATATTTTTGCTAATATCACGAGGACTGTTTGTCTGTTTGTGTAGACAGAAAAAATACTCAGAACCTCAATACTAATCGTATAGTATAAGAAATAAAATCGTAAATGTTATTTTGACTATTGGATGTGGAAGTATTGATTCAATTTGCAGCGGTTTTTTTGCAAGCTTTTCTAAAGCTGCTATTGAAAAGTAGGTATTTTCAAATACTAAGACCCGTCAAAAGCTGCACACTGCAGAGATTTTTTTAAAGGATTTATTGAAATAAAAGCTATAATTAATTAGACAGGGCTTGCAGACTGTTGTGACACCCTGTATATATTTGACACACACATAGACTGAAATTATTTTTTCCACTTGTGCTTAAACTATTGAAGCACCAAATACTCGCATAAAATTAACAACAAAATTCTTCGCTTGCTCTCATGTTTATTATGTATTAAATCACCATTCTCACACGTTACGTAATCCGTAGTAGTCATAGCTTACGTAATTAGGTGAATCAGATATTTGGTCAATGCTACCGGAAACAACAGCAGAATTGAATGGAATTTCTGTATTGAACGGTACCGTGCCATGAGCTATCAATAACGGTAACTGGCCTAAAGGCGTGATTGTAAGACACGTGATGTTATTGAAAGCAAAAGACTTGTACGTGGAATACCTATACAAAGAGTATATAACATAATGGCAAAAACAGAACTTCTCCTTGAGAATTTTAGGAGTATCATTACAAAATGTATTGAATCGTTTTATTTTGGGAATTGGTAAATTGAACTGTTATGGTGTAGCAACATTCGTTTCTCCAAGTACATACATAAAAATAAAGTTTTGTATCAAATAAATGTGGAATTGATCAAGCATCTGGTAAGCTCATACATCACAAGTTTGCTTAATTCAAGAAAGTATTTCTTTCATAAGAAGTACTTGGCTGAAATATATGCTATTCTTAGTTCAAACGTAACTGGCGCTTATAAAGATCAAGTCCTATGCTTAAGCCAACGATACGCTTATTTGTTAATATAAGATAGGCTCATATTAATTAAATAATATATGCAGATTGATATGCTACCTTTTTGTAAACAATACAGCTAAAGCTTCGTTCAAGTTTATCATTTTCTCAGACTAAAAGAAAACTAAAGATAACTGCTTACTGTAGCAAACACTTAAACCTTGATAAGATAGTTAAATCATAGTTGAAGATTAAAACATTTTTACGTATATTCACAATATTGAAATGTTTTAAACGAGAAGTGTTAAAAAATAATGATCTAAGCGACAAGTGGAGCACATGTTATGTTTAAAACTCTACAGATGTTTAATTTGATGTATTATGTACGAGGCATGTTTTTTAAGTAAGTACCGTTTTGGAATTGAAAAAAGACGTGCAAAGATATCACAATAATTTTATCTTACATGAAAGCCTGTACCTTAATCTACTTTTCTACATAATTTCCGTGAATATTGAGGCACTTGTCATAACGTGGCACCAGTTTTTGAATACCCTCCTCATAAAATTCTGCCGCCTGACTTGTTTACCACTGTATTACAAATGTTTCGGCTTCGTTATCGTCTTGAAGACGCTGACCACCCAGGTGTTTCTTCAAGTGCAGGAACAAATGGTAGTCGCTGGGCGCCAGATCAGGGCTGTATGGAGGATGATCTAGAGTTTCCCATTTAAAAGATTTGATGAGATCTTTGGTCCGATTAGCCACATCTGGACGGGCATTGTCATGCAGCAAAACGATACCCTTACTCAACTTGCCACGTCTTTTGTTCTGGATTGCACGACGCAGATTGTTCAATGTCTTACAATAAGACGCTGCATTGATTGTCTCATTACGAGGCAGAAACTCCACTAGCAATACTCCTTTTCTGTCCCAAGAAACTGTGCACATGATTTTTCGGGCAGAAATTGTTTGCGTAAACTTCACTTTTTTGGGTGATGATGAATGTCGCCATTCCATGGATTGTTGACCAGTAACAATTTGGTCTAAAAAATCTTCACCTTCATTGTGGTACTGCTCAAGGAAAGTCAATGCACTGCCTAAACGTTGGGTTTTGTGCAAATCCGTCAACATTTTCGGAACCCAACGTGAACACAATTTCCGGTAATTCAAGTTCTCGGTCACAATGCGATACAAAACACTACGAGAATATTGAGGAAAGCAGTCGCACAATGATGAAATTGTAAAGCGTCTGTTTTCTCTCACCTTTTCGTTCTCTTTCTGCACCAAATCTTCATTAACGATCGAAGGACGCCCCCTCCGTTCTTCATCATGCACATTTGTGCGGCCATCTTTAAATGCTCTCACCCATTTCTATCACTCATAATGTTTTGTCCGTAAACTTCACAGATCTCACGATGAATATCGATCGATTTTACGCCTTTAGCACTAAGAAATCGTATAACAGCCCGTACTTCACAATTATCGGAGGCATCTTAAACACTCAGTAAACAACGTATACATTGAAGAATAAAACTGTAATGGTGTCAGTGCGTAGACAAGAGATGTAGGTAACCAGTGCGCATGCACGGAACGCCGACCGTAGCGCTGCGGCGGCGGAATCGCAAAACGGTACTTACTTAAAAAACATGCCTCGTATAACACCTTTTTAAAAATTCCTACTAAGTTAAAAAAGAAGCCTCTTTTCAACCAGTTTAAACTTACAAACTGTACAAAACGAGCAAAAAATAAGTACCTGCTACCATTACTACAGTAATTGATACTGATATAACTGTATATAAATAAATATCAAAGTTAATTTACTTTACCAACTTATGGTTGGTAGGTACTAGGATGTATTTTATCTGTCTTTTACTTTTGCCTTCACCACTATGTGCTGTTCTAAATAAAACGAATACAATTTCAATGCGTTTAAATTTAAACAGTTGTATAAAAGGGTTAAACAACTGGTGACTTAAAAATAATATGTTTATTTATTATAGATATATGTACCTGCATGGTAATGTTACATATAATTTTTCATTTACTCTTTGAACTCAACTGTATTGGTGCTAATAATGCTTGTACCGTCAGAATATTATATCCTAAAACTACAGTTTTGTAGAGCAATTTATTTAGTTTGTGAGAAAACTAAACTTACGATATCTAAACTGAAGGGTTTCTTTGGCAGTATTAACTTTTTAAAGAATGCCAGGCTCTTGCCTATTGATGGAATGAATCAMTTCTTTGATTATGTTCACCCATTAAACTATAGGTGTTATTTGTCTTTAAGTCGTTCTCTACAACAAAGTTTGAATTTCTGATGTAAAACTACAGCGAACCCAAACAGAGTAGGTACTTACTAAATATTACCGAGTTAGATTAGGCACTTCATATTAACTGCAAGTCAGTAAAGGCTATGCTTACATTAGCGACGATTTGCGAATGGATAGATATATTTACTAACCTTTAGGAATTCATATCGTACCTTCAGCTTTCTATACGCTTTTTACTTATTTTCAAGACACACACGCTTCCACCCTAATGTTCACTAAGCAACACATTCATTGAACATGGTTATCGTCAATTCTCTAGATTTTGGGTGTAGTGCAGGGAACATACTAATTTGTCGGTTTGAATGTGGACATGTATAAACCGATAATGTAATTAAACAAAAGACTAGCTCAAGTTAAGACACTGATAAATGTAAACTACAATATTACATCTTTGAAAGAAGAGGACATAATTTTGGTTTTATAGAATATAGTAACGCATTCAAACAAATATAGTTTTGAGTACAAATAATTAAATATAATTGATTGCATATATTAATATGTTCATACGTAGTATATATGTCGTAGGCATATTGCAAAAGTAGGCGTTTCATGAAAATATATATATAAATAATATCATTAGGCGTAATAAATCTTTTTGGAAATATTTCGAAAAAAATTAGTAGTTAAAATATTACAAGAAAATTGGCAAAAAATAGATCCCCACTTCAGATGTCCAAAGATTACAAACATAAATAAAAGAAAAGAGTTATTCATAGAGATGATAATATTCACACTAGATAGCAGTTATTTTTCTTATGAAAACAAATACTATAAACAAATTTTTGGTTGCACCATGGGCTCCAAATTAAGCCCTATCCTGGCACAATACATAATGGACCATTTACTAGACACATGTATACCAAAACTAAATTGTAAAATAACGTTTATCAAAAAATTTGTAGATGACTTACTATTAGTAATTCCCAGAAATAGCATAGAAGAAATTATGACAATTTTTAACTCTTTCGATCAAAATATAAAATTCACTGTAGAGAGGGAAGTGGAAAAAAGTGTGCCTTTTCTAGACACAAGGGTTATAAGGCAAAATAGCACTTGTAACGCGCACTGTTTTACCGACGCCGGCCGATTACGACACGCGACCAGAGAGGGCGCGCCGCGAGGTGTTGCGGAGGTGCGCGTGTGCGACAGCAGTGAACGAGCGGCCAACGAAGCGTCAGCATTACTAATTCTACGCCGAATCCATGTTAAAATAATCTTTCAATGAATAAAACTTAACGAAACACGAAGTTTATCATTAAAGTGGCGCACAACTTGTGGCCGTAGTTAGTGGTGCATACGTGACATTAGTTCGCTCGTGTATTGTGCAGTTATCATTTGCATAACAGCGTGGTGCAACGCGAAAGCCGGTTAACCTATAAAAGCTCAAGGTTAGAGGTTAGAACTACGCGCAACGTGAATCGCGCGGAGGAAAAACAGTGCCCAAAGATTGAAAAAACTGTAAGTACTTTTTGCATCTGTGCGTCAGATCGTGAGTGCTCAAACGCCGTGTAGTTTTTTTGAATTGTGACTGCCATTCGCTAATTTTTCGTGTCTGTGCGTCAGATCGTAAACTGTAGCAACGGATAAAAACGAGTGTGGTTATTGGCTCCGTAGTCAAGCCGACAGTGGAAAAATGGCCCAAGCTCAGTCAGTTACGCTAACAAATGAACAGTTCCAGCAGCTGTTATCTGCTTTAAAAGTAAACCAAGAACCAGAGAACGCGAGTGCGTCAGTAACCGTTCCACAAAATGGTAGTTTCGCGAAGTGCTCCTCGAGGTTCGACGGTACGAAAGAAAGCGACGTCAATGCTTTCATAGACGCCATCCAAATATTCAAAGACTGTACACATGTTTCCGATGAAAACGCTTTACGTGGCTTGCCTATGCTTTTAGATGGATTCGCCGCTAGTTGGTGGCAAGGTGTGAAGACAACTGTGTTATCGTGGAATGATGCTGTCAAACTGTTAAGTAGCACTTATGGTCCAGCTAAACCTGCATACAAAGTGTATCGAGAGCTATTTTCCAATGAGCAAGACATGAAAACGCCCATAGATATCTTCATATGCAAAGCTCGTGCAACGTTAGCACAACTTCCTGAAAAGATGCTAACCGAAGAGATTCAGCTAGATATGGTATACGGTTTATTGAATAAACGAATAAGGGAAAAGGTTCCGAGAGATCAAGTAAGCAGTTTTTCAGAATTATTGAAGAAAGCTCGGTTAATCGAAGATCTTTATGAAGAGATTGTGACAGGAGACAAAAGAAAGGAAGTTTCAAAGAAAATTCGCTGCTCGTTTTGCAAAATTCCTGGTCATGTTAGAGAAGATTGCCGAAAACTTGCTGCACAGAAGGCCAAGTCTGCAGAAAGTGAACCAGTACGATCTACTGCTACGTCGATTCCACATACTCCTTCCAGCACACCAGTCAGCTGTTATGGTTGTGGTAAGCCTGGTTATATACGTTCCAAGTGTCCTACATGTACAGAGACTGCTTCGCTAGAATTTTGTGAGGTGAATCCACAGGTATCACCCCGTGCTCGTCCAATCATGATGATTGACATTCTTGGTATGAAAGGAACTGGTATCATCGACACAGCAGCTAAACAAAGTGTGTGTGGACAAACCCTATACAAAGCGTTAGTAGATAAGGGACAAGAGTTCTGGACAGAGACGCTATGTATTCGATTAGCAGATGGAAGCAGTAAAACAGATCAAGTCTTCGTGACGCGTGTGAATGTACTTCTTCAAGGTCGAATCATTCCAACTACGTTTATTGTACTTCCAGAAGCAAAGAATACCCTCCTTGGTGTTGACTTCGTTACAGATGCCAAGTTATGTATCAGCATTTCCAATCGTACGTGGAATTTTGTTGATCAAGCCAATCAAGAACACAAACTTTTACTCGAAGACTTCTCATCCAATCCGGCTACTCTTGAGTTACATGCTGTGGTAGCCCTGCGCTGCGAAGAAGGTAATTCGTTTTCCGTGGACGAGAGGAAGCGCATATCAGCCGTATTAGAAGAAAACGCCGATGTTTTCGAAGAAAATGGTGAACCCACACCGTTTGCAGAGCACACCATCGACACAGGAGAACACCCACCTATCGCTGTACCTCCCTACAGGATGAACCCCATCAAGGCGGAACTTCTGAAGAAAGAAATCGATGCCTTACTGGAACAAGGAATCATCGAGGAATGCGAGTCACCATGGGCAGCACCTGTCGTTCTGGTAGAAAAGAAAGATGGTAGTATGAGGTTGTGTATTGACTATAGGCGCCTCAACGCTGTAACGGTAAGTGATTCATACCCTTTACCCCGCATGGATGATCTCCTGCATGCAACAAAGCGTCGTTGCTTCGTGTCTACAATGGACCTCCGTTCGGGTTATCATCAAGTTAAAGTTGCTGCGAAAGACGTGGACAAAACTGCATTTACGACACCTTTTGGTACATTCCGTTACTTACGAATGTCGTTCGGTCTCCGAAATGCTCCGGCAACATTCCAACGTTTGATGGACCATTTCCGTCGTGGTTTGAAAGGTGTTCATGTACTTGCCTATCTAGACGATCTTATTGTTATCTCAGACACATTTGAAAATCACTTGAAAGACATTCAGCTAGTGTTCAAGCGTTTAAGACAGTTCAAGTTGCGAGCAAATCGCGAGAAGTGCTCTTTCGTTTGTGACTATGTTCGTTATCTCGGTCACGTCATCACTTCTGATGGTATTCAAGTTGATCCGGAAAAGACTTCCGCTATAGCCAAAAGGCCAGCGCCTCGTAATGTCAAGGACGTACAATCGTTTCTTCAAGCGTGTTCGTGGTATCGCCGCTTCGTCAATAATTTTGCCGAGGTCGCGCGTCCCTTAAGCGACTTAACCAAGAAGAATGCTAAATTCGTTTGGGAGAGTGCTCAGCAAGAAGCTTACGAAAAGTTGAAGAGACTTCTGACTGAGGCACCCATTCTTCAACAAGCCAATCCAGCATTGCCATTCCAAATTCGGACCGACGCAAGTGGTTACGCKATTGGAGCCGTACTACTTCAGGGAGATGGAGCTGAAGAACATGTAATCGAGTACGCTAGTCGTCTTCTCACCAAATCCGAGAGAAATTACTCGACTACTGAACGAGAAGCTTTAGCACTGGTATGGGCATTACAGAAATTCCGTGGTTATGTGGAATGCTCGCCTGTTGTAATTTCTACCGACCACCAGCCATTGAAGTGGTTGATGAGTGTTAAATCCCCTACAGGCAGAATCGCTCGTTGGGCCCTGACGATCCAGAGCTTCAACATACGCATAGATTACCTACCTGGAAAAAGAAATGTGGTCGCAGACATGTTATCAAGACCCCCTTGCGACCATGACACTTTCGTTTCCTGTGATGTTTGCGAAGTAACCATTGAACTTCCAAGAAGATCCGCAGATGATATTCGTCGGGAACAGCTTAAAGATCCCGAACTGAAGAAAATCATTGCAAGTTTCGAAAACGACAATCATGACGACTTTGCTAAATGGACAGATAGAGGATATATTATGTCATCGGGTGTACTATACAAGTACTCTTCTGAAGAGGATGTAGAGGACGCTCAGTTGGTTGTACCTAGCCATGAACGTGAAAGAGTGCTTAAAGAATACCATGATGCCCCCACAGCTGCCCATTATGGTGCAGAACGAACTCTACAGCGTATCGCCAAGAGATACTACTTCACTGGCATGCGACGCTACGTAACGGACTACGTGAAGCATTGCTTAGATTGCCAAAGGTATAAGGCGACAAATCAGAAACCTTCAGGACTCTTACGAACTCCGGTTTATGCTCAACGTTTTGAGGTTTTATCCGTGGATTTATTTGGTCCACTTCCTGAGACTGATGACGGACATAGATGGATCTTCATAGTTGAAGATACTTGTTCCAAATGGGTCGAACTTTTCGCTCTCCGGCGTGCAACTGCAGAAGAGTGTGCCTACGTCCTTATAAACGAAATATTCCTTCGTTTCGGAATACCACGTCAAATCTCTAGTGATAATGGCGTGCAATTTGTTTCCCAGATTATGCAACAAGTCTGCTATTGCCTAGGAATTAGTCAGAAACTTACACCTGTCTATCACCCCGAGTCTAACATGGTAGAAAGGAAAAATAGAGACTTGAAACCAAGAATTGCCATGATGGTTGGGAAAAGACACACAGATTGGTCAAAATGCCTACCAACTATTCGCTTCGCTATGAATACAGCCCATTGCGAAACAACTGGAAATTCAGCGGCTTATCTGACTTTCGGACGGGAATTGAAAACCCTAGATGATGTTAAGCAAGATATACGAGAAATCGTCCAAAGTGATAACCTTATCCCGCAGATAACGCCTTATCTTCGTAAAATGGCTCAAGCATGGTGTGAAGCAAAGGAGCTTAATGAAAAGCATCAAGATGCTCAGAAGCTGTACGCTGACCAGAAAAGGTCTGATATATCGTTTGAAGTAGGTGACAGAGTCTGGGTAAACTCTCATACTCTCAGTAGTACTAGCAAACAGTCTACTTCGAAATTTGATCCTAAGAGAGACGGACCTTACGTTCTTATAAAACGTGTTTCTCCAGTATCGTACGAGATCGCCAAAATAGACCATCCAGATTCTCCTTTGGGTGTTTACCACGCATCCGCCTTAACACCCTACATAGGAAAGGACAACGAACAGCCGGTCAAGGAACTCCGAAGAAGAGACCGACCTCGTAAGAAGACTGCGCGTCGGGATCCTGTTCCCTCGTCGGGACGAACCAAGGGACCAGGGGGGGGAACTGTAACGCGCACTGTTTTACCGACGCCGGCCGATTACGACACGCGACCAGAGAGGGCGCGCCGCGAGGTGTTGCGGAGGTGCGCGTGTGCGACAGCAGTGAACGAGCGGCCAACGAAGCGTCAGCATTACTAATTCTACGCCGAATCCATGTTAAAATAATCTTTCAATAAATAAAACTTAACGAAACACGAAGTTTATCATTAAACACTCTAATATTGGACTGGTATCAAAAACCCACATCTTCCGGTAGGTACTTAAATTTCTCATCAAATCATTCGATAAAAATTAAAACAAATTTCATAAAACAGATGAAACAAAGAATAATTAAAATTTCACATGAAAGTTTAGTAAATAAAAACCTAAAAAAACTTAAAATCATGCTCTTACAAAATTCATATCCAAAAACATTAATAAACAAAATTCTTTTCTGTACAACAAACAACGGACATTTGGAAAATGTGGAGAATCGGCAACATCTAGATATCACCACACAAAATAAAACCGAAGAAAATGGACGATTTGGGTCCCTCCCAAATATATCAGACTTATCAACTAAAATCATTAGAACCTTTCAAACCGAAAATATAAAAATAGCCATTAAAAATAACAAAAAAGGCCTAAATCTTTTTAGCAAATTAAAAGACAAGGTTCCTATAAAGTTTCGATCAAATGTAGTTTACTCTATAGAATGTAACAGTTGTGGTAGTGTATATGTCGGACAGACATCACAGTGGTTAACTAATAGAGTAGCCCTTCACAAAAGTGATATCACAAAAAAGAGAGACCGTTGCTCATTAACTGAACATGCACTACAAAACGAACATGCAATAAATTGGGAAAACATAAAAATTTTAGAAACAGAATGTAACACAAAAAAACGACTAATTTTAAAAATGTATCAAATAAACAAACACAAAAATACTATAAACAAAAAATCAGACACACAAAAATTAAGTAACATTTATACTTACCTACTTTCTGATAACATTATTTAAATAATAAAAATAAAAATAAAAAATCAAAATTAACATTAAATAACAGAAACAGATACTTACTCTCTTAAAGTTTGGCAACGGTGTTGGAGCTGTGGCGTTTGACACTGACATTTTGAACTGGCGGCTGTGATTTCGAACTGATTTTAACGTGTAAACTTGAAAATTTTTAATCTGTTGTAATCGTCTAAATCAATGTATGGTAAATTGTTTTTGTAAAAGTTAAGTAAAGCACAGTTGATCCAGAAAGTAAACAACCAGTATAGAATGTTATTACATAAAACTTCGCAAGATTGGCAACTTAAATTTTGTAACCTCAAATTCGGTAAGAACATGTTTATAAAAAAACAACCATTTGTTACTTAAACTTTGTAATTTTTGTAGTAGCCCCGATGATGACTAAAAATTATGGTCGAAAGCTCAGCAATGTAATATATATATAATATATATATATATATATATATATATATATATATATGGCTTTTCGAAAACGACTGGGCTAAATGTAAAATGAAGCAATAGGCAGCATTATTTGACGTTGCGCCTGATACATTTAGGCGTTTTGCCATACGCCTAGGTGTTTTACAAAAAGCGTATGCAATTTTCGGCATATTCTAAAACAATGCCACTTTCAAGCACTGTATTCCAATGAGCCGACCTTAATCAGGCGTTTTATAAAAAGAGCGCAAACATAATTCTGACAATTGATCGAAAATTTATCTGTTGACGTATTTATTTAAACACACGAAAATCCTTTATGTGAATGCAAAACAAGAAATACGTGTTTACAAAAAAATGTCGTCATTATGATAAAGAAAAATTTGGGCATTTGTTTAGGTACCATCCTATATTTAAACACCTTAAAATATATATGTACTTTATGTAAAAAGAGAAAATATTTTACTAAACAAATGCAAAATGATGTTCTCCACTAACGCGATCAAAAATGTAGGAGTCCGTTTGAATAAGTTTACATTTAAACGTACAATAGAAACACGTAAGTGTAAAACAGAATATAAAATATCTATGTCTAAGAAACATGCAAAACGTAAGGATGGGAACTTCTTCAAGATTTAATATTTGACCATCAACATCTTGTCGGGTAGATATAGTGACAGTTGAAAGGGTTACGTCGTCAATTTCAGTAAAATCAGATACATCAATTTCTTCATTCTGTGGTGGAATGTCGTTTGTGTCTATAGCATTATGTGGTGGGCCAGTTACTCTTTCTAAATCTTCTTCTGTAATTATATTTTCAATAGAATCTTTCTGCAATGGAGAGTGGGATTGTTTTTAAAATATGGCGAAACACGCGTACGCGTTTTGTAAAACGCCTAGACGTATAGCAAAACGCCAAAATGTATCAGGCGCAACGTCAAATCATGCTGCTTATTGCTTCATTTTATATTTAGCCCAGACATTTTTGCAGAGCCTAGGCATTTCATAAAACGCCTATTTTTGCAATATGCCTATGAACTTGTAATCCATTAAAATTTATTCTGATTAGGAACATTTCGTTAATATGAAACAAAGAATATATATTCAAGTAAAACGTAGCAGACTTGTTTTAATAAATAATAGCAAATATTCCAATAGTTTCATTTCAAAGAAATATGTATGTAGATAACCCTGCATTTATGTACTTCGTGGTAGAATGCATCACACTGAGTCTTAATGTAGCAATTAAATTTGAGGCGATTATTAACCTAACGGTAAATTTATTCAGTAATATTATCACTGCAATTCAGTGCGCAGACTTGAAATGACATGTGGATACTATTTAATGTGGCAGTAAATTTTAAAGATATTCCAATCATTTTTAAAATAGTGTAAATTTTATTCTTAGAAGTGTCTGTATTGCAAGTATATACAGCGCGTATCTAAAGTATCACCCCATGTTAACTTTTGTATGCGAAATTTAAACATAAATGTGAAACTGGATGAGCAATTTTCATTTACTAGTTTTTAAGTCAGAAAAGGCTTCAGTGACACATTTGTAACCCTTAAACTTTGGGAAGAATTATCCGATTTCATTTTATAAAGCGATTATGTTGTACCTACATAGATAATGAAAATGGCTTTCAAATGAGGTATAAACATATCAGACATCGTATCTTTTATCTAGACGGCTAATTCTTATGGCATGTACGTCATCTGAAACTAAAGGAGCAAGAATAATGTAATAATAATAATAATAATAATAATAATAATAATAATAATAATAATAATAATAATAATAATAATAATAAATATCTCAATGAGAAAAAAGGGCTTTAATTCTCATAATCTCGCTCCCTAATTACACTATAGTGTAAATAACGGACGTTCATAAAAAGCGGGTCAAGCAAGTTGCGGTTTTCTCTTTCTAAAGCAAAGGTTACTCCTGTCATACCTGTATAATTTGATGCATATTTGACGTTCGGCACAATATTTCTGTGACCTATAACCAATATGGGCATCTCCTGTCCAAACAGGAGCGCGAGAATAATGTATCACAAAATCCTATTACATTAAACTTGCTATTTCAATTTTTTAAGTTGTAACGACTGTGGCTTCATCTTCAATTTTAAGAAATATATGTCATCTTTAAAAAGTTGCCGTTTTTCGTCGATCTTACCTAACGTGATCAAAAGTTACAAGAGGGGGAGAGACTTTAGAAGAGCACTGTATATTATTCGGATTTGCTATAAAATGTCCGTGGTATCAAAAAAATTCACCACCTAGTCTATCACTAATACATTATTATATAATACAGTCGAACTTCATTAGAAACTCAAAAATATAATTTTAATTAGGTATGGCCAATATTTTTGGTACCATTAAAGTATTGAAAAATCATAATGTGAATTTTCATTACATATACATATAAATAAGCGAATCGCGTGTCGGTACTACCATTTGTCACAGTTTAACTTTTAAAAGTGCTAACCATATCAAATTGAAACTTGACCCTAATATAGATAAATTAATAAATATATGACGCACATATAATGTCGAAATTGTTTTCATGCTTAGTAAAAAAATCTTAAGGCTATTAAATATATTATTTTTACATATTATTAATATACAGGAATTTCTTTATTCTTCCACAAAACATAATGTTCAAAGTCTCGAATATAAACTTGTTCGACTATCATGCGTCGTGCTGTGATTTATGCTACAATGTCCAATCGAGATATACCAAAAATGTCTCTCTATGTGCTTTTTTTTTCTTATGCAGAATACCCCAAAAGTTATGGTCTAAAAAAAAACTTTTGAGGCAGCTGATAGGATAGCCAATTTCACACCTAATTCTTATGGCTTAAATATTCTTTTTAATTTTCCTATATTTAAAAATTAACAGAAAATTGGTCGTACCCAGAAGTACTAATAATGAATCATATCGTAGTATATAAGGCTCAGTGCGGTATTATCGTATTCAGAACATATAAAAAATAGCTTGTACCTTTTAAGTCGTAAATATGCACGTATTCAAATTTGATAATATGATATTGATGTGATAAACAGATCGAAGCTTTAAAACACATTCATATTATATACGGGGTGTCCATGGGCGTACTCAGCTTTTGGTCTAAGGGGGGGGGGGGGCAAAGCAGGAATTTCCGTTAGTGAATAATTCAATATAAATACGAGTAAAAATGMGCCTTTATCGGACTATGTGAAGACRKAAAATTTTTATGCTTTTTATATACACTGATCATACAAAGCTCGTTTATTCCTAATTCAATTATTGATCATCTCGGTTAGGTGATATCTAACGCATTCAGTTGCATCTCTATCAGGTTTAACAAAAGATGAGTTGATATATTCTATTTGGAAGAATGAAGATCCGTGATCCACAGCACTATGTATAGTAATGTCAAACGAAGTACTAAAGAAAGATAAATTTTTCCTTAAGCATCTACTAATGGGACCACTTTTTATGATTTGGAATTCGCACATATCAAAGGCTAATGAATTAACCGATGCGCTTGTAGTTTAATTTCAACTMTTCACACTAGAAATTTAAGTTAGGAGTAAATAGGAAGTTCGTAAAGATAAGACATGATCAAAACTCAGAATGAGGAAACAACCTGGTCGTGAAACAATACCTAAGGCTGTAATGATTTAAGTTGCTGGCTTAGTTAATCTTAGTTAAACTTAAAAATACAAGTTATAAGCCCCAACATTATGCGTCAGCTAGCCAAACACCCCCAATCAGCATTAAATTAATGGTTGTTTTACCTCTAACAATTTTTATTCATACAACTAATTTTATTCAAAAAAATAGTTCTTTTTGCTCTCTGGCTAAAATAATGACCGGGGCATACATAGAAAATAATGCATTTGAGTCGATTATATCAATGCTAGATAATAACCAGACACTGCAGCACAGTAAAATGATAGCATATTACATCTCAACGTTTGCTGACGATTTTGTACACATTATGAGTACTGTGTAAAATCTTTATTAGATATTTGCATAAAATTATGCCAATACATGCTTTGTTATGCACCGTACAKAAWAATATMCCATCTTTTTTTAGACTGGGTATTTGGGTTTATTTGATTATCACATTTTTCGTTTAGCTATTATTTTTTTGAGTTAAGCTAACCTAAGTAGGCCGCCAGTACACTGCTCCCAAAAATTAACCCACCACTTAATACTTTAAGCAAATTAAGCCTCATTTAAATAAACTGAAATACCTATATTTAATCGGATTTTCAAAAGACTTTTGTATACTGACATTTTAACAGCACACCGGGTTTTAATTCGTTCTTATAATGCTACTGGATTCCTAAAACTTATGTTAAATAGACTTTCATAACTCTTAATTCGGATGGATTTTTGCTCGAAATGACTGATATTTTTGAAAGTTTCTTGTTTCTCTGTATTAATGGTTAAATTTAACGCGAACTTAGAAATTTGTAACGAAGAAGATTGGAGTTACCGCCAAATACAAATATGTAACAGATTCTGTGTATTCCATATAATAGAATCATGCATAGTTGAACAATCTCTATAGGAAAACATATTAGAAGAGCTGAACAAAGTAGAAATCGTGTTATAACTTCTGACCAAGATAAGCTTGGAAACTTAATTAACCAGCTAAATGTATGGAAGGTGAGAAGGGCCCAGAGTTGGCAGTCCAGGTCCAGAGGGGCCAACTGCCCCTCCCCCCTTCGGTACGCTTATAAGAGTATCCTACTTTCCGTTCTATACATGAGGATCAATAAGTAAACAGTAAAAGATACAGCAAGAATTGAAGGAAAAGTTGCTGAAGTTACGGCTCTTTTTAAATTTGACAAGAAATAAGCACCAGTGCATGTAGTTTTCAGTTTATTAAAATTAACCGAAAATTGTATTCTTAGTTTTCTTACTCAGAAGTTTTTTAATAATAAAGATATCAAGAAACGGAAACCACATTCGGAAGGCACTTTTTTATTCTATACTCGCCGGTTTGACCATGAGTCATCATTGATCATATTAGAAATTAGCAACAGTAGAGAAAAATTTTCTTCGCATTGAAATGATATAACACTTGGTCGTATTTGCACAAATAAGTTTAAAGATACGAAGGAACTGTTTAAAATAAGAAAATGGCAAAAATTATAGGTTCGAATAAGTAAAGTCAGTGAATACAGTAGAAAATTCCCAAATCGCCTGACACTGCTTGCATAGTACACTTTGATCATGTCTCGACACTGACAGTATACTTCAGTAAGTACGTATCTTGTTGTTATATTTTGGAAACCATCAACGATATTAATTTTTGAATGATCAAGAACGGGTATATTGCTATTTTAGCTAATAAAAAGTTCTAAAGTACCACTTCCTTAGTTGGCAAGCTTTTTTTTATGTCTACCTGATTTTACGGCACTTTATTTTAACATTTATTTCTGCAAAACAAATAAATCAGGAAAATGAGTTATCTAATAGATATGGCGCAGATAAGAAAACAAAAAAGTTGATAATGATTCACTTACAATCAGGTAGTTACCGAAACGTAGAAGTACCTACATTCCTTTACCTGCAGATAGATAATGAAAATGCCTTCAGAATATGCTTTCCCTGTTCTTAATACCTTCCTTATTGAAAGCGTTAGAAGCAAAAAAAAACAAAAATCATAAATTTCAGTTTTATTAATCTCGATAACTGATGAGCTAGCGCAACTTTTTTTTCAAATAAAATTCATCAAATTTGCTTCCCATTAACCTTTACTATATCTTTTATCGTTTACGAGATTCCCATGTAGAGAGAATCGAAAGTGAAACACCCTGTATACATATTTCGTACGTACTTCTAAAATTTATCCTACATAACCAAAATAAATGTTCGAGAACAGACATTTTTATAATATTTATCTAACACGCTAGATTTTCCGGGCATGTGCCTTTTGTGAAAGTTTCGAAAAGTAACCGATGCTCGTTCGTGCTGTGCATTTGCCTAGTACGACTTGACGCTAGCACGAGTGTGGTACCGTGTGCAACGTGACAACGTTAGGTACCCAAAGAGAGTGGAAGGAGAACAACTTGTTGCCGTTTATCCACACCGGCTCGCTTCATCAAACATTAACGATAGATCTGTTGTCGTTAGTAATCATGCCGAACTGTCCCAAGTGCGAAAAACCTGTGTACTTCGGTGAGTAATTTAATTTCGCTTTCTCAGTCAATTATGATATGCAGAACTTATGTGGTGTCTGGTAATTATTGGTGTACGCCGTACGAAATTCAAAAGTGGGGCAGTGATACTTGTTTTTGTTTTGCTGAGCATTGTTCAGTGGCGGCACATCAAAAATTGTTTTCAAATATACTAATTGAGTAAATAAAGTTGCGAAAAGTGAAATAGAACATCACTCGGGTAGTTTAATCTGTGAAATGTGGTGCATCAACATCCGTATGTCGTGTAAACAAATGTTAGCTATTAGTAGGTAAAAAAGTGTAAACAGCATGAGCTCGTGAATCATCGCCAAAGAAACGAGTTAGTAACATGTTACTTATACCCCCACACGCAACTGCAGTTTACTTTTAAACTAATTTTTCATTTTGTTATCAAGCCGCATGACCTCAACTCATACCTCCGCCTCTGGAATTTGCGATAAACGCCGGTTAATTATTACTTCCATTAAGCATGTACTCGTTCGCGCGGATTAGATGATGTACCCACTGATGTTAGTTAACTCGAACATAATTGTTTACACAGACAATAGGTACCTACCTATGTCATCACTATATTTATCGATCGTTTTCGCAAAGCGTTGAAGCTCAGGTACCTGACGTATTTAGAACCTGATCTTGACATGGATTTTATGTTTTGTTGCCTATTAGGGAATTGAGAGGGTCAAGAGATAATGATGTCATAAAAATTATAGAGTCCGGTGTAGTACACAACATACTGTACAGTGTATGCACGGATTGAGTTGACCAGAAGACAAACTTTTTTTATTTTACGACAAAATGTCATTCTTTATAAAAAAAGGTCTGCTTCTCAAAATAATATGTTTGCCATTAAAAATTTGGGGTCAGACTTAGAGGATGTCAGTAAATTTAAATAAGAAAACAGGAAACTCTTTAAAAATAAAGTACATTATTTATTATTTTAAGGAAAAAAACTTTATTAAACAAGATTGTTTATATTCCAAAATTAAGTGTAAATACGGGTTTTAAATAAAAATTCCAATTTTTAATTTATGTAATGTAATCTTGCTTGTGTGTGGTTAATTTTCGCATTTGAAGAAAGATCAAGATAACTGATACAGCAAACGTCTGTCATTAATGTGCTTTTAAAGGGTGTGTTAAGAGTGCTAGCTAAAGAAGAGCGTATCTATTTAATACAATGCTGTTTTTATCTATATGCCATAGATTGTTTCAACGAAAAATTTCCCAATACTGTTGTATCAAGGGAAGCAGCGCGAAAATTGGTAAAATGATTTACTGAAACTGGGTCTGTAATGATTGTACTAAAAGCTAAGGGAACGTATGCTAAAAATGACTCGTCTACATTATTAGCGTTAGACTCAGTTTTGCGCATTCATAAACTGTCTTTAAGAATGCGTGCTCAGAATCTGGAAACAGGCAAAAGTTCGCTACAAAAGATTTTTAAGGAAACCAAAGTTCACCTTTTCAAGTCGAAGGTATTACATACTCTTGGAAGAGGAGACGAAGATCGATGCATATTAGTTTTGTTTATGGGAATATGAAAATTATATATATTTTTACGCATTGTACGTGTTGTCCCAAAATAGTCGCCACTGGGTTTTTGACAATGATAACTATGTAATAAACAAAATAAGCAAGTTTAAAAAAAATATTGTATGCTGCGGAGTTTTCTTTGTGTGCCATAGTACATTAAAGCTGAAAGACGATWGGTTGTAGACATTATAMATCCATTGTCTTGCTAGGTTGACACCAATAGATTTCTTTCTGTGGGGTGTCTTAAAATAGGAGGTAAACATATTCCAATAATTTGCCATACGTTCAGAAAACATTAAGAAATGCAGTAAACAAAATTAATGAACCACACACCATTCGTAAGGAATAATAAATAAGGAGTATGAGGAATTTGCTGAGAAATGAAGTTGAAAAAAATTACTTAAAGTTATGATTACAAATACATATTGTATTGAACTACTATTAAACTAGAACAATAAATAGCGATACCAGTCTACTGAAACATTTTAATTGTTTATTTTTTGTTTTTTTTATTAGTACCTTTGACGTTGGATCGCAAGTTTCACTGTTGCAGCTAATGTGAAATTGTCAGCAAAAAAATATTGTTTTTTCTGCAGTACTGGTGACTGATGTTTGTCATAACGGCGGACAATGATGTTAAAATTACTTTACAATGTATAATTAACCATAATTACAATTACTTTGGATAAAGTGTAATAAATTACAAACAAAATATGCGATTATAATTAATTACAATTACACGCTTTGATGTAATTTCAAATAATCAATTACCTGCATCTGCTCTTAGGGCAGAATCAGGTAAGAAGTTGAAAAAGTTTTCAAAGAATAATGTGTTTCTAGTACCCTCGCTCGCACCTATTTGTTTTGATAATGGAACATTACTGATTTCATAATTTATAATTTTTATTACACAATACAAAATTCAAAAACTTACATCAATCGGGATAGGATCAATTACCCGACCAATAGCTTTAAACTACCTGCCTACAGGTTTGCAAATTTCCTAACATAATAAATGTAAAGATCTGACCTCAATTTTTGTGGCAAACCAGTTTTTTCAAGAAACAGAACTTTTTATAAAGAACTTCTGTCGTTAAATTAAAAATATAAAAGTTTTTCCCCTTGTCAAATCCATCCGTGGACACACCGTGTATACTTCAGGGAAATAACAAGCTAAAACAAATTCGTTGAATTTAGCGATAATAGGTAATCAAGCTTTTAATCCCCCGTCAGAATTTAAAAAGTGTTACTTAAAGATCTCGATAACATATTATCTAGCAAAATATTTAATCTAGTATGTAGTACAGATGTTTCATAATAGTCAAACCATACTTATCATAATATGTAATATTGTCATAGCATAATTTTAATTCTTACAATTTTAGCCGAAAGGAAGACATCCCTTGGCAAGGATTGGCATTCGGGTTGTCTGCGTTGTGAAAAATGTAACAAAACTCTAACTCCTGGAAGTCATGCCGAGCATGAGGGCAAACCCTACTGCAACAATCCCTGCTATTCAGCTCTCTTTGGCCCTGGTGGATTTGGCAGGGGTGGAGCACAGAGTTACGTATATAAATAATATCCTATAATTTTTGATACTACAATGTTAATTATTTAAAACATTCCATTGTGTTTATAATTAATAAATAATTATGCAGCCAAATGTTGTAAATACTTAATAATCTCGAACTAACTGTGTAACGGACGGATGTATCATTTTGGTGATTTATATTTTGAACGGATTAATTTTATCTTCGTTTATATGTTATCATGTAAACACGGCTAAAACGCACCTGACGTCTAAATGATGTATCTGTGTTCCGAAATTCCGAATATCAAATACACACACAGTTTAATTGTATACTTCAAAAGTAGCAATTTTTTAAACACATTTGAAGCCACAGAAGTCATAATATATTACCTATACAGGCTCGTGCTCATAGCACAAATTTCCCATGAATATAACGGTTATTTCCTAGATAAGGAAAGGTAGGTAGGTATACCTAAAACAAACGGTCGCCATTTTATTGGTGTCCGACAATACGTGTCAACCACAGCAGATTTTGCCCGACGCCCTGGAATATTCAAAGGTTTTTCCTAAACAAGAACATGTAATGCAACATGGTTTCCTGTGCACCTTATAAATGTAAAAGTTGTAGTGAAAAAATCAGCTTCCACGGAAACTAACGGAATAATTCAATTCATCCCATTAATGTTCCTTACTTTTGCCACTGTCGATTGATGTTGGCTTATGACGTGCAGTATCCATATTTTTTCATTGACTATGTGTAAGCGGCGTTTATTAAAAATCATCAAGTCACTGTGACTTCGACATAACATTTTATTGCACAAAAATAGTACATAGTTTTGAGCAAGTAGCTTCACATCAAAAAGAAACAGTCGCAGTGTTGGACTGGGGAAGTAGGAATTTTTTAGTTAAATCCTCCACCTTAGACCGTGTGCGATGGTTTCTTTGAAAGCTTACGTCTAGCAAATTTCTAAGCCTTTTCTTCCATGGAAAAGGCCGTGACAAATATAATCTGTTCTCGGTAGTTTAACGTCTAAAATTGAATTTCGATAATACCTATTTACATAACAAGGACGCAATGAAGAACTTTCTTAGGCTAGTCGAACAAACAGGAGTCCAGGCGAAGTCCAATTGCGTACAAAGCTTTATGTTTGAAAACAATGATCTTGCACATTACACATCTTAAATATGAAGAATATTCTTAACGTCTAACACGTTGCATACCTGCAGTTTCCTTTTGCTGCTTTAACATTTGACAAATGATGACAATTCTGTGTTTTGTTTGTGGACACGATAACTTTCGAAAGACTTAATATATGAACTTGAAATTTGGCAAACGTATAAACCTCAACTACCCAAAGCGACCTATTGTTTGTGGCGTAAGTACGGTATCGGGAAGGGAGCGAAATTGGGGGGTAACTACCCTTTTTGAAAATTTTCATTTTTTTATATTTCTTTCGTTTTAGTATGTGATTAGTAGTATAACCTCGAGTATTATTCGCTCTTATAAATTTTCGGTGCAGCAAACTGTTTAGAAGATATTAGCAAAAAAGCGTCACTTAAAGAAAACGGTTTTTCCTAAATATCTCCAAATATATTTAATATATCCAGATTCAATTCAAGACATTTTCGAAATATTTGCAAAAAACCTATTTTGGTCCCTGCTCGTACGATTTTTTTAAATTTTGGTATTATATAGAAAATCAAATTTCTGATCAGCAGAAAGCACTTTTGTAATTTTTTTGTTAAGTTAATAATTTTCGAGTTATTTGGAAAAAAAACGATTTTAAAATTTATATATTTTTGCTAATATCACGAGGACTTTGTCTTAGAAAAAATGTGTTGAAATACAAAATGCTCAAAATCTGAGTACTAATCGTACAGTATAAGAAATAAAAACGCAAATGTCATTTTGACAATTGGGTGTGGAAGTATTGATTTAATTTGCGGCGGTTTTATATGTACATAGTTGGAAAATTTGTTCTGCAAATCTGACGCTTTAATACAGTTGGCAGTCGTGAATTTCATTGTAAAGTAATAGAACAAGAAAAGGGACAAGTCAGGTAAGGTACTATTTTACGCCCTCTAAATAGTGTGGGAGGATACTACGACTAAATTTGTTGTTTTAAAAAGATTTGGTTATTTTGTTAATCAGAAACACGAGCCATGTGTTGGAGAGGAAGCTAAGCACAAATGTTAAAGAGATATAGAAGGTATTATTATTGTTATCTGAATCAGTTGAGATGGTTTTAGACCAAAGGCAATATTTTTATTGGCATTTCTTACAGGTGCTAATTAGATTGCATCGAAAGGTAGATCTCCGAAGAAGCTCGCAAACTTTCATGATTTATATTCCCTCAGACAAAAACCTTGCTTCTATTATTAATTGCGGGATCCGGAGGTCACTTCCTCCTAATATGTTGTTAGTTCATTTGTTCCCTACGGTGTTTATGTAGGATACGAACTAACTAAAGCATTTATGCCCCTGAATTATATTATCATTACTCTTACTCATATCTCAGATACAGGGTGTTCCAAAATAACTCTTACCAGCGTTTTCAACGGTGTCTTTACTACAACATTAAATTAAATAAAACTGACAATCAAGAACAACAATAGGCACTTTTAGCATTAATATATTAAAGCATTGATCTTCTTTAGTACGAATGCAGAAGCTTATGCGTATCTTGAAATTTTCGCCGCATCCCGCAGTATTGCTTCAAAAACTCCAAACTTATATGAGAGTAAATACAGACCCAGACATCCAAAATAAACCACACACTATAGTTTATTCGACTCATATCCAGCGAGCACTGCGGTCATTCCACATACGTCATAAAATCTGGAAAGTTAGCTTTGCACCACTTGTGTGTTTTTGCTCCCTGGGCAGGGGTGACGTCCTGTTGAAACGTACATTCTCTATCACCGAAGTGCCACTGAGGTGGCGAAAGTACCACGGCTTCAAGTATGTTGCGTCAATACACGTCTTAGTTAATTTTGACCCCTTGGTCCACGAAAACAGGAGGTGTCTTGCCATTGGCGTAAATTCAGCTCCAAACCATCACTGCCTGCAAATTTTGGCGGTGTTCGACGATGGTCGACGTGCCGAAACCCACTGATCTGTAAAGATGATCTGCACCCACTACTGACCTGCGGCGCATCGATCAAGTTGGCTGCATTTTTTGAGCCGAACGCGTTCGTTTTCGTCCGTGATGAGCTGGACTTTTTGGAGTTGGTATGCCTTGAGAGATTGAGCTCTTTTCTATAAACTCAGTGTGCGGCAGACTTGCTTATACCCCTCTCACGAGCGATCCTCCTCCTGGAGATCCTGAAAATGAGTTGAACTCGCTCTTAATGATAGCACGATTCCTGGGTGCGTAAACATGCACTTTTGCCTTCATCCAGAATGCTCGCCTTCATGTCCAACCTTCTGGAACCGCCGAACTGGACAGAAGAACAATTTCACACTCACCATTTCCTTGCCGAAATAGTTCCTAAATTGCACCATGTCTGTATGTCACTTTGAAAATACAGTTAGGTGTCAAACAAACTTAATATCAATAAATGCAAATGTAGTTTAATGTTTCCACAATAATATTTACTTGCTAATATAAAAAACCTAATTTCTTTCAAAAAAAAACACCACATTTTTCACGTGATATAATCTGCAAAAAATAACAGTAATTAAGTCTAAAGTGTGTATGTACTGTCGGCATTTGTTGAAATATGTAATTAGTTAATTTCAACTTTAAACCAATTTGAACTTAAATGCTGCCTATAAAAATATAATAATGCATACGTAGTATTACTTAAATTTACTTACTGAAACTTCTGTGTCATCTACCTTAGTCTTTTTGAGTTACACCGCGTCTGTTTTAAAAATAACATCATCAGGGCAGGAATATAGAATATGGTACAAACCTATGGGTTTCCCACTGTCACCCGTAGTGACAAACATATTCATGGAAGACTTTTAACAAATAGCTTTAGTAATCAGATATGAAACCTAAAATCTGGCTTCGTTATGTCGACGACACTTTCAAAATATGGCCTGACGGCTCAGACACCTTAACAACCTTCGTAGATCAAAATAATTTCCGACATTCTGATATAAAATTCACGAAAACCGAAAACAATAGTTCTCTTCCGTTTCTTGATGTCCTTGTCACTCGTCTATCGGATGGTCGTTTGAGCCACTATGTCTATCGCACAGCCACCACACAGATCGGTACTTGCATTCGTCTTCTCATCCTCATACGCCATTAAAACGTTCTGCCTTAAATTCTGTTGTTAACCATGCATCAGTATCAATTTCTGAACCAGGCAAGCTTCAAAGTGAATTGTAACACTTGCGCATCAGTAGGGCTAACAACGGATATAATAACCGTGAGATACAATCTGCAATTTTTGCCCCAAACACTAATTAATTCTTGGACCCCCAAATTATGTTAAAGGGCTTACAGGCAGAATCGGTAAAATTCTTATGAAACAACTCATCCTTACTACCTTCCAGCCCTCTCCGACCTGTATAAAATAAATCCTCTTCTAGAGGTATTTACAGCATCCCTTTGTTCGTGTCTTGCCGTACCTAGTTATATATCGGCGAAACAAGCAGATCCATTAAAACTAGGCTTAATGAACACAAACGCTGCATAAAATCGGGCTTCCTCACCCACTCAGCAGTAGCCGAACATCACCATGAAACCAGTCACAACGTTCATTTGACAATGTGTAATGTGTCAGTTCTAACGAAAGTCCCTWCTTTACAACTCGAAAATTCCGAGAAGCCATAGAAATTTCCAAACATCTAAATAATCTGAACCTCGAAAATGGTTACTACCTCTCCACTGTATGGAACTCAATCACACAGCGGCTATCCCTCTGTCGGCCAAGCATCCCTACCTCCCTCGTAACATCCGGTGTCCAGTACAACGTTACTCTTTCATTTTTGCTTCTTTCCTCCTTGGGATTTGGTTCGTCTCGAACGTGTTTTTCGCGTTAGATTTGTACCATACTCTATATTCCTGTACTGATGATGCCCTCTACTAGAGCGGGCGAAACGTCGACCATATTCAAAAAACAGACGCAGTCTAACTCAAAAAGGCTAAGGGCCGGTTTCTCTTGTCTATTTTAGCTAAAATCAACCCTGTGTTTTTAATCTAAACCAATCACATACCTCAATTTAAGGTGTTGTCATGGTTATTGGGTTTTTTTAGCTAACATCAACTTCAATAAAGAGAAGAGAAACCGGCCCTAAGATATCAATCTAACTCTAGTTGCGAAAGTTTACGTTCTTACAATATTAGTTCTTACAGTTGGTTATAAATTCTACTCTTTTAACAATAAGAAATGAAACAATTGATTTACTAAGCTTACTTCGATTTCTAAATACGCTATACTATTCTAAAACGAATAGTTTTTTTCTATTTATGTTTTAATATTTTCGAACACCAAAAACATCAAATTACGGTTTTCACTACTTTTATCTGCATTTAATTTTTCTTTTAATTACTTTAAAAAGTCTCATATCGTTGTATTTCATAATTCTAAAAAAAATCTATATTTAGGTAAACATTCAGAAAACGATCAGTGCACAAAACTACTTGCTCATTGCTAGCACTTAACATTGTATTTTATATAAGGCCAAAAACTGATACCTTGCCCGTTTAAATCGGTTACGTCAAACCAGAGATATTAGCGATTTCTTATTTCAACATTCACCTACCTCCTACTCCTACTCCTTTATTTGAAAATTTCCAAGAGGAGATGTTTGGCACAAAAATTATAGAGTTCGGAGAATCTTATGATATTAATTACTGCATACCTTTTTTAAAGAKAWAAATGACACAAATGTGATTMTCGTGAATTTGAGGTACCGTGGCGCCCMCTATCGGTGATCCGGCGAACTTGACAGTAATTTCCAGCACCTTATTGTTCTTTTGGCCATTTCAGTTAATTAATTTTTCCCTTAAACCTCTAGGACTACCGACATAATAGTAGATAAGGCCTTAATTTTTCACCCTGTACAACAAAGGTACATCCACAATACAACTCATAAATTAGACACCTTTTTCCGGACTAGATTTTTACAGATATCGGTAAAATTCGAAACTTTTTACAGAAATTAATGTGTTCTTGTTAATTATATGAAAAACTCTTCGCCTAATGGAATTTATAATTAAACCGAACCTTCCTCTGTAGTAAATTAAGTAAATGGAATGGAAATTTTATATTTCCTATATTAATATGATGCTGCCATCTATTCATGCTTTCCGTAGAACCTGAGAGATAATGTGTATCAGGCGCTACCTGTAAATGGGTACATCAGCAATTATGGATAGCCTGCACTAGGTGGCGCTGTTATTAAAAATTTAACTGGAATACTAACAAAACAACAAAAGAAGATGCAAGTACACAAAAAAAGCTGTGACCAATTTTTTAGATTTAGCAAAAAAAATTTTCTGTTTATTCTACCCATACGTAGAAAGTGGCGCAAATTCAACTTTTTTTGTTGATGACATCAGAAAATGCCGAAAACAGAATGCCGCCTTCGAAAACAGCCGAGGGACCTTTTAGGAGCTGAAGCATGTGGTGGTAGGTTATTGGAATGTAATTAAACATCGTCTTTTCTCATTAACTGGCGAACGTGACTGCGTTTTTCTTTGGACGCGCCACGGTGGGTGCACCCGATGTTCAGTTTTTCAGTCCAAATCGGTTCTCGTTACAGCGGAGGTCCGATATGATTATTCTGACCACGTACTTTGTCTCGAACGTCACGCGTACCGCCGACAAAGAGGCTCGTTGAGCACTTGCAAAAAAGKTGAGGACACGGTTTGTTGTATTACATGCACCCGCCTTTTGTTTTATTTTGGCCAACGCCAAAAAAAGTCACCCATTTGCCATTTTTATGTTATACAGTTAATTATACGCTTATCTAGCGGGCAGGGGCGGCGGTAATTTTTTTACTGCTACCGTTAATGTGAAAACTTTGACATTCGAGTCATTTCATTCAAAAACATCAAAAATAATTAAAATTGGAAGCCGGACTATTCTTGATAATGAACCTTGGTAGAGAGATCAGTTTTCAAGTCAAAGAAACAAATCCACCGTTGATTAACATTTCGAATGCTTTTGTGTGTTTTCACAGCCACCTAAATATTTTAAATATAAAAAATATATGACTTTCGACTTCCTCAACGTTGGTTGTTAAAATTGTTAAACGGGATATATCGTTGCATTCTCGATCTTATTTGACAGCAACAAAACGTACTTTTTGTATATTATATAGATACTAAAACAAACTTTAAATATCCTTGGGCAAGGGTGTTTAGAAGTGAACATATGTTTTTGTAATGTTTCTTCATTATTTATTATTTTCAAATTTAACAAAATCGAAGATTTCGACGAGCTTTGATTGCACTCGATAGGACTACAAAGAAAAATCTAAAATTTTTACTAGATTCGTTGCCTTTAACATAAAACCTCTGTTGTTTTATACGAGTTATTTCCATTACCTAATTTAATAACTACAACTATAATAATTGAAGTTAAGTAAGACCTATTTAAAAAATTGTTATTTACTTCTAACATCAAGGAGGCAAGAAAATGTTTGACTTTGACGTCAAGCTAATCACTGCTTTTGAATAGTACAAAAGTTATTTCTTCAGTGATAACATGTAGATAACGTTTGGTCATAAATAATTTTGCAGCAATATACATATAAAAATACAACTGTTTAGGAAGGTAATACTAAAGAACAAAAAGCAAAACCCTGTACCAAAAATTTGTTTTATTTTGTTATTAGAATAATAAACAATTTTTTTATTATAGTTAAATATGCCATTGACGGGAAAGATCTAACCGAAGAAAAGTTGTGAAATGCATCAGTGTATTCAGATCACTTTTTGACAGGTGAAGCTATGATTACCTCATTAAGTTCTCCAGAAAGCTCCATGTAGTATGTACACGCCATATGCTCAGAAAATCGCTGATCAGCTGATGGAGATCCTAAAGGTTTTTTCGTTTAGGATGGAGACTAGGTCTTGCCTTACTTGGAAATGCTTCAGTCCGTTGTAATTGTCAAAGAAATGGAAATAAATTAATCAAAACTAGAAATGGCTTAAAGATGAAGGTAAGGACTGTGTGTAGTAAAAATATAAGATTTTTATTTGTAATCCCTCCGAGTGAATTCAAAGCTCTAAACCTTCGATTTTTTTTATACAGTATTGTTTACAGACTTCTGAATTTTGCATAAAGAGTATATAATGTCCACAAAAAAATTAGCTCACTACATTCAACTCAAAAAATGAAAATTTGCTGTAATGTTTTTATGTTTGCTAAACGTAAAACCAAAAATACAACAAAATCTTAACAATAACCAATGTTAAGAGATTTAAAAAGTTATACTTTTGTTATGTCTTAATAGCTGCGAGACGGGGCAGAAAGATTAAAAAAATAAAATGATGCTTAACTTGCTCTTTTACATCATAACAAACGTCTCATTTAGATCATTTGGCATTAATATAAAATAAAAATTTACTTATCCTGATATGAATAAACAAATACTAGTTAGTTAATTAACAACCCTGATGCATAAAATACAACAAACTACAATCTACATACTATGTTCCTTAGAAAACAACAACAAAAAATCTCCCTTAATAAATTTATACAAATAGTGATATAAAAATGCAAGTTAGAAAGAGAACAGAAACATGCAAGCTATACCTGGTAAATAGAACACTCAWTAACACATCTATGTGAAGTTAGCGTCCCTAATTTTGATTTCTAATTTGTTCATGCTATTCATTAAAAATTATTAACGAATTAATTATTTTCACAATAATTTTTAAGTAGCATCCACAAATGTGGAAAAATAGAGATATTATGCTCATAATCTGTTGTCGAAGGTTTGTTAACGTTTGTCCAGTTGTTAATTTAATTTATCCAACCTCCGTAAAAAACATTAGGTACAAAAAGTTTTTTTGAGTTGGCATCCCCAACTTTTTTGTGCTTCGTTTGTTCAGGTTTGACAAAAAATTATTTTATTTTACCAATCTCCATTGAAAAGTTATTAACGAATTTATTATTTCCATAACCTTCTAAATAGCACCTGCAAATTTAATTTTTGCAACTTTTTTGTCTCATTCCTCCACATTTGTCCAAGAAGTCATTACATTTGTCCAACCTTTGTTAATAGCTTATTTACGAATCAATTATTAGGACAATTTATTTATTTAGGCAGCACCCTTAAATGATAACAATTAAGATACCGTGCTCGTAATGGATTGTCAGAGGATTGACCACGTTTTTTTTTTAACTTAAAAACTGTTGCAGTATTAAATAACAAAGTGTGTGTTTGGGGCACGAATTGAGTTGAGACCACTAGAATACCGAATAGCGCACAGACATTCTAAAAAGGGAAAAATACTGAAAATATTATGTATTAAGTAGCTCAAAACAAATTTATTTTCTAGAATACATACAGGGTGTGTCACGACAAGTTCCTATTAAACGATGGTTAAGCGGCCAGGGTGGAATTATGAAATTCTGCAGTATCAAGTTTTCGAATGTGATCTTTTTAATGAAAATAATTCAAGTGCGGCTTTATGTAACACATTATATACTTAAATGTTAAAATTTTCGAGATATAAGAGTTTATAAAAAAATTTGGCAGCTAAGTTTCTCGCTATTCAAATTTTCGTCTGTTTATACAAAAATGTTAAAACTAATAAAAATTGTTAGTGTTTTGTTTTTGTCGGTGGTGTTGAAACTAAAACAAATATTTTATTTGGTCTTGCTTTATTAGCCTTCGTCTTTGCATACGATAGGCATTTGGAAATGTGTAAAGTAAAAATGACAACGTAAAATATCAAATTATATAATCACTTGTTTTTATTTCATAAATAATTACTAGACATTGGTTTCTTTCACTAGCAAATATTTTTATCTGATAACTGATGGTAACAATTAATTAGAATATCTCAGTGTGAGATACCGGCAGCATGTTGCAGACTAGATATACACTTGTTTTAGCGTCTGTCAAATTGCATCCAAAGCATTCCTGAAGTTGCATAAAACGTAAGTTCAACAGTTTTTCACATAAAATGTTAAATATCAAAAAATCTGTTACTTGTAACCTCATAGTGTTTTACACAAACCCCAACTAAAATTTCCCTAGAATCCAAAAGCTGCATGAAAAAGAGAAATTCCATATAATTTTTATGAATTTTGCCTATTATTAGATACTTAACTATGACGTCATCCTGTAACTGCTGTATACACCATTTTCAAAATTTGATTGGACTAAGGTGTATTTTGGACCTTTGTCATTCATACTGTCGACATTCGATTCACATTTGTTTGTGTGGTAGGCGTCGAACGGGATCCTGTAGCTGTCAATTTTTTTAAACTCTTATATCTCGAAAATTATAACATTTAAGTATATCATGTGTTACACAAAGCCTCACTAGAATTTTACGTAGAATCCAAAACTGCAATTATATGGTTCTATTAAAAATAATAAAGTTGGCTTATACTTCCGGTATAACCGGAAGTAATTTTAAGTTGCCTTTATTTTCATTAAAAAGATAACAATCGAAAACCTAATACTTCAGAATTTCATAATTCCCTTCTGGCCGCTTCCCCATAAACGTCTAATAGGAACTCGTCGTGACACACTCTGTACATGTACGAGGCATATTTTTTAAGTAAGTACCGTTTTGCGATTCCGCCGCCGCAGCGCTACGGTCGGCGTTCCGCGCATGCGCGCTGGTTACCTACATCTCTTGTCTACGCACTGACGCCATTACAGTTTGATTCTTCAATGTATACGTTGTTTACTAAGTGTTTAAGATGCCTCCGACAATCGTGAGTCCCGCCGATTGTGAAGTACGGGCTGTTATACGATTTCTTAGTGCTAAAGGCGTAAAACCGATCGATATTCATCGTGAGATCTGTGAAGTTTACGGACAAAACATTATGAGTGTTGGAATGGTAAGGAAATGGGGAGAGCATTTAAAGATGGCCGCACAAATGTGCATGATGAAGAACGGAGTGGGCGTCCTTCGGTCGTTAATGAAGATTTGGTGCAGAAAGTGAACGAAAAGGTGAGAGAAAACAGACGCTTTACAATTTCATCATTGTGCGACTGCTTTCCTCAATATTCTCGTAGTGTTTTGTATCGCATTGTGACCGAGAACTTGAATTACCGGAAATTGTGTTCACGTTGGGTTCCTAAAKTGTTGACGGATTTGCACAAAACCCAACGTTTAGGCAGTGCATTGCCTTTCCTTGAGCGGTACCACAATGAAGGTGAAGATTTTTTAGACCAAATTGTTACTGGTGACGAAACATGGGTGGCCTACGTCACACCAGAATCGAAACAACAATCCATGGAATGGCGACATTCATCATCACCCAAAAAAGTGAAGTTTAAGCAAACAATTTCTGCCCGGAAAATCATGTGCACAGTTTTTTGGGACAGAAAAGGAGTATTGCTAGTGAAGTTTCTGCCTCGTAATGAGACAATCAATGCAGCGTCTTATTGTAAGACATTGAACAATCTGCGTCGTGCAATCCAGAACAAAAGACGTGGCAAGTTGAGTAAGGGTATCGTTTTGCTGCATGACAATGCCCGTCCACATGTGGCTAATCGGACCAAAGATCTCATCAAATCTTTTAAATGGGAAACTCTAGATCATCCTCCATACAGCCCTGATCTGACGCCCAGCGACTACCATTTGTTCCTGCACTTGAAAAAACACCTGGGTGGTCAGCGTCTTCAAGACGATAACGAAGTCGAAACATTTGTGATACAGTGGTTAACAAGTCAGGCGGCAGAATTTTATGAGGAGGGTATTCAAAAACTGGTGCCACGTAATGACAAGTGCCTCAATATTCACGGAAATTATGTAGAAAAGTAGATTAAGGTACAGGCTTTCATGTAAGATAAAATTATTGCGATATCTTTGCACGTCTTTTTTTAATTCCAAAACGGTACTTACTTAAAAAACATGCCTCGTATTAACAACACCTACTTAAAAATAAAACTAAAACACTTTATACTTCTACTTTGGTAATTGCTAATTGCTACAGAGTGTGGCTAAGCTTGTGCGTGCCAAAATAATATGAATAAACATTAATATAAAATTAACAAATGAAGTAAAAAAAATCTAAATCTAACAGGATAAATCAAATATTAATTATTACAGACAGTCTTCTGTATTTTAACTTTAGCCCAAGAGCTAATTAATTGAAAAAAAAATCTATTTGATCTGTTATATCCTGTACACTTTTAATACTTACATATGAGTGAATCAAATGGATTATTTTCCATAGTATATATACTAGATATCTGTGATATATGTACTAGATTGTGGACTCCTATATGACGCTAATATCGTAAAAAACATGCATTTTTAAAGCTTGTTTTTATATGAAATCAAACACAATAAATACAAACAAATAAATGACAACTTTATTATGCTCCTCCAGTAAAATGCAACTTTCTGTAACCACAAACGCTGCAACGTAGACCAGACCGTATAGTGGGCTACCAACAGATGTTTTGCATGTGGTCATGTTATTAACATTGGCAAAATTTTGAAATACATTATGAGTCATATTCGTTGTTCAAAATTGTTGCTAATTTTTTAGATACCCATAAAAATTTTTTTAAGAAATGTACTAGATTTTATAATAATGTACTAGTGTACTGACTGGCAACACTATTGCCTCACTGTCACTGTCGATCATTGTTATCTGATGACTACTCGTCATTGCCAACGAGAAATTATTGCATATTCGCGGATGCCGTGGGGAAACTAACATTATTTTTATACCACCTTCTTGATTTAACTTTATTTATTGTTTTTTTTTTAACAAATTTGACTAACCCATTTTGGAGCCAACTGCGGCAGTTTTTAACCAACTGTCAGGGCATGGGGGGTAGGCTACCCCCCCTACCACCCCCTATGGACCCGACCTGGCTGAGGGACATTTCCCGTAACCTGTATACCCGTAACATGCCCGTAACGCTTGAGAAATGACAGCATGACACGATGACAGCTTGACAAAGACAGACAAAGGCACATGCGTTTGTATTTGGTTATGTATTTTATTCGTAGACTTTGTTATGCATTACATTATCCTTGGTTAGGCATGCCAGACGGGCCAGGTGATACAAACCACGACGTCAAGAGCTTCGGCCATTTAACAAACGTATTGCAATTAGCCATAAACGTTTGATAATTTATACTTTTACAACTAGTTTTTAGGATAAAACAAGTTTTATGATAACGACACATTGTTTAGTAGTTTATGCGAATATTAGGCTAACACACAATTCGGACGAGAGAAACCTAATTAACTTGAACTTTTGCAAGTAGTGAAGGACCTATACCTATATGAACTCATCAAGGAAAAATAATTCTACTAACATCAAGGTCTTCACTCCCATTGAATTTTCTTCCCTTCAATGCTGCACAGTGTAACTAGATGTCAGCCATTTGCTTCGTTCAACAGTTTTGTTTCCGTTTTTTTTATGGATAATTCCTTCTTGGTCATCCTCTGTCACGCCACTGGATGTCCGTAACAGAGACCATCCGCAACGGTGTTCCAGCGTGAACCCGGCTTCTCGTTCGTGAGCCGAGATGACTTAACAAGATACGGCGGGTGGAATTCCTTAAAATCGGTCCTTGTCCCGCACGACTGGGCGCCACTGATGCCTTCTCAACCTCATTATCTCACCTCGTCGTCTACCTACCCATTCAGTCTTGAAAACAACTGCCAAACCCGAGGACTGGGGCCGTGGCAACCGGCCCGGGAAACCAACACACACATCTCAAATATTTACATAACATGCACCGAACCAGCTTCACGCAGAAAACAAACGGAYATAGATACTGCTGCATATCCAGGATTCCGGGAAAATGTATTCCGATTTTGAAAGCTGAATTCGATAACCTGATGTCTACTGCTAGGAATGAACCTGTATCCTGAATAAACATTCAAATACCTGATATCTGCTATCAACATTCAACTGTCAAGTACGATTTGTAGGTATTAATAAGTATGCAGCACAAATGGGTATGCTAAATGTATTGCATTGTCAAGTAACAAAATTTTTATAGGTACCTAGTAGGCAGATAGGTAAACATGAATTAGTTCTTGCAGAATAGCACACCAGACGTTAGTATAGCTTCGAGATCAATACCCCATGACGCTTCTTCTTTGAGAATAATAAGAAAATACAAAATGCAAGAGAATACATTTACTAGAACAACAAAATAATACAAAGTTGCAGGAATTTTATTTACAAATGTAATCCAATACGTACGTTTCAGTGTATTGGAAATAACAATGCATCGAGTAGGTTTATAGTTGGTTCACCTCATGAATCCTTCATTACTAGATGATAAATACTCAAGCAATCCAAAGCAGTTTTTTAGCAGTTCTCAATAGTCCAATAGGCAAGCTCATGTAAACTTTCCCTGAACTGCCTAGGTTGTTTGAAACAATATCCATATTTTAAATAATATTAGCATTTATTTTCCAGATAATGTAGGTACCTATCTATAATGCATGTATCTACGATAACTTCAATAGAAGTATATTATTTACCATTAACAAAACATGTGTTCCTCACATACATCATTTCTACTCAGTACTACTTGTGCTCGCTTATATAATCATTTATATGTAGCTGCTCTGGTAAGTCAATATACAGGGTGATTCAGGAGGAAGTTGCAATATTTGGGGAAATGGTAGTAGTCACAATTCTTAACAAAAAAAATGGCATCGACTTATATCCTAAAGCGCTCCGTTTCAGAGATACAACCCTTAGAAGTTCTAATTAAACAACCACTTTATCTGAAATATCTGTAAGTAATCGAGAAATATTCAAATTTGAAATTCCGGAAATCATCTTAGCTGTAGAAGGGCCTGATTTCAGACACATTTTCATTTTCTTATATTCATTGAGGGGTAGCTACCCTTTTCTTCTCAATAACTTTTCATCCCTTAGTGGTTGCACGGTTCTGACATAAATTTTGAAATCTATCTTTTCTCTTGCAGAAAAAAGTTACTCTTTTTGAATGTCAATAAGATTAACCGTTTTCGAGATAAACACATCAGCAAAGCTATGACAAATTAKACAAACGATATTACTGTCACGATTAAGTAACATTTTATTAAGATTCCAGTTTACAGTCAATCATGCCTAGTGTGTTTACGCACGCTGTATATGCCAGTATGGTATTTGTGTATGATTTTTGCCAACGGAGTGTATCAGCTGCTTCTAAACAATATGGAAAGCATTTTTTGGGCCGTACCATACACAAATACCATATCGCCATATTCAGCATGTGTAAATACACTAGGCCTGATTGACTGTAAACTGGAATCTGGAAAAATTTTTACTTAATTGTGACGGTAATATCGTTTGTTTCACTTGTCATAGCCTTGCTGATGTGATTCGAATATCCCATTTCTGTTTAAGCATGTTCGAATAAAATGTCGTCTATCTCGAAAACAGTTAATCTTATCGACATACAAAAGAGTAACTTTCTTGTGCAAGAAGAATGATAGTTTATAAAAAGGAATGATTGACTATTGAGAAGAAAATGCTAACTACACTTAAGTTTTCTACACCTCACTGAATGTAAGAAAATGAAAATGTGTCTAAAATTAGACCCTTCTATAGCTAAGATGATTTCTAGAATGTCAAATTTAAATACTTCTAAATCAATAAGATATTTCAGAAAAAGTGGTTGTTTAATTACCACTTCTAAGGCTTGTATCTCGGAAACGGAACGCTTAAGGGTATAAGTCGACATGATTTTTTTCTTCAGAATTGCGTGAATACTACCATTTCCCAAAATATTGTCACTTCCTCCTGAATCACCCTGTATTTTCCTTCACCAGCATTTGCATAAGAAGTTTTCTTTACTTTGACCTATCCATTCACTATATTCTTACGTCAGCATCGTATTTTTTTTAAGAACGAGAAGCCCCTATTCCTCGATAAATGACTGATTTATATTTGGTTATTGCAAAAACATGGCAAAAACAATATGAAACATGAGAAGTTTTTCCATGCATATCTAACAACAATTAAACCTGTCGGTTAAACAAGAACGAGGTGATAATATTTCTTTATTTTTTCAAAAAATAAAGAATCTGCTAGAGCCACAGCAAATACATTTAACAAAAGATATGCAGACAAACATGAACTTTATGGGTATATTTTTGAACGAGTTCACCAGTTTTGTAAAATGGGGTCTGTAGCAAACAAGAAAAAGAAATCGTGGAAATAGTATAAGGACAAGAACTGAGGAGATAGAAGTTGGGATTTAACATGGTATACTGTTGATTGTTATAACTATACCGTTAGTGGTCAGATTCCAATCTTAGGCTGTTTCATGTACGCAGAACACAATCAAAAATCCTGAAAAAAATTTATCTTTGGGCAAATATTTTTGGGGATTGCATTGTTGGACCTTTTTTTCCTACGTGACAATCTAACAAGAGGAATGCACCTGGATTTGTTACAAAATTATATTGATTCAATATTGAACGATATTATAGAAAATGACGATCATTACATTGTAAATAAGTCAAGGTTTCACTAAGATGGAGTTCCTCCACAGTAAGAGACTCTATAAATGAAAGGTTTCTGGCTTTCTGAATCGAGAGAGACATATGGCCCGCTAGATCCTAAGACTTGACTTCATTGGACTTATTCTTGTGGGGTCATTTAAAGAATAAAGTTCATACCTATCCGTTCCTTTGCAAGGATTAATGCAACGTGTCATAGACGACGAATGCCATCAAATTACACCAGATATGTTTCGAAATGTTTAATACATTTTAACTGGCGATTGGCTTGACATGTTTGTGGTAACTATATTGAGCCCTTAATTAAGTAAATGATGAGTACTTAAAGAAAAAGATTTCTCACTATTGTTTTAAATTTAAAAAAAATGTTAACGTATTTTGATGGACTTCAAAATGAAATGCTATTTAACCTCTGTGCACAATGGTTCTTGCTAGTCTTCTTTAGGAGTCGAAATAGCATGAACGGAAATACATATTCAAGTGTCTTGCTTGAATACAAAATTGACCTATTCCAGCTTCTCTTTTTATAAATAAAAGCGTCAAAATCTAGGGTGACGTCTTTTCAGTGGGCCACTCGGTATATGGTGGTACAACTCTGGTTTGTTGTATTTGAGCAAAATTTGGAGATTGCGGTCTGCGGACCTAATAACTGGCCATTCCTTTGCAATTTCAAAACTGTCAATTCTAAAAACATAACGTGGGAAAGAATGCAAGTGTGCTTGCTGCATATTTTCAATACATTATGCGAGAACTGGCATTCAAATATTAGATATAGCATCATTTAATACTCTCATTATTTATTGCCTGTTAAATACTCAGATGCTGCTATTTCTTAATTTATTAGGACGCTGCAATATACTAATAGCTCGTTTGCAAGTTTTCATTAAGTAGGTACGTTTTCAAATGTAGGTAAGGTATGTGTTCAACAAATCATATGCATAAAATATATAATCAATTTCCAAAATGCATTTGACATACTGCTTACTCGTATAATATTTAACAATCGGTAATTTCTTATCAGATGTAGTAAATTCCTATTAATCTCAAATGCAATCTAAATTGTAATATAAACTTAAGATATCTAAAACTGTATTGTAGTAAGCAATATGATGACGCTCGTGCTAGGTACCTACTCTATTCTTGAAAAAATTCTTTTGTTTATTTTCCAAAATATGTAAAATTAAGGTTGTCAAAGTACCAAAAGTCAACCATGGGCATATTGCTTGACGTAACACAACATCAACAACAGATTGGTAGGTATCTCATTACTACCTATAGCACCGTTTAATTAATGAAAGAACTAAGCACTATTTTAACAAAGTAAACTCAAATTTGCAGAAACATCTGAGGTAATTAAGCTGCAGTTAAATAGATAGGTATATGGATAACAATGGTAGGGAGGGTACATATATCAAAATATTTTATTAGACGATAAGTACGTACACAGATAATGTTTATCAACAGTTATATTTTACAACGTAAGTGGTTTCCCAATTAGATGAGCCAAATTCACAAAGTGGCGAAATTGGCAACACTGCATAGGCCAAATTCGTACCTTTTCGGAAAGCCGGCGATCTTCATTCTTCAGCCTTCTACATCCACCACCAGAACTGACGTCTCTCGTTGGCCGCTGAATTGTTGCGGCGCTTCAGCGCGTCGCATTACGAATAGCAGTTAATAATTTAGAAAAATTAACCAACCGGTGGAGGTGGAATTAATCACGGCACAAACGATCCAGATCCAGAGGCAGCAGACGCGGCAGAAGCTGGTCGCGGGCATAAATCGGCGGCGCTCGTGCGCAGTCGTCAGCGGCTGCCATTACTGCGAGGCCGCCTCGGCGGATCAAAGCGTGCGGTGATTGGTCGGGCCCGACAACAGAGCATCGCAGCCTTTGAGCGGCACCGTCCGCAGTCGTACAGAGACGAGGGTCGTGCCAGTTTGCACCTGTGCGTTGTCACCTTTGGCTAGCACGTGCTGCGGAATGTCGTGATATGCGGACGCTGCTGCAGACGATGATGTCGTGGTGACCGGTGTGTTTGGTGGTACAGTGTGCGCGAGTGCTGGTTCTAACATGACTGGCAGCTGAGTGGTGCCATGTAGCGAGCTGTGATGTGAGTGAACCATGCCACACGTCTCGTCCAGCGGCGGAGATGATCTCGGTAGCACCGATGAGGTTAAGGTGTTCAAGGACGAAGGCGATGGAGAGGACGAGAAGAGGTCCTCCGAGAACCTCACGGAGGAGAAGAGCAGTCTTATCGACCTCACCGAGTCGGAGGTAAATGTCACCAACCGCCGGATTGACTCACTCCAACGTGACGCGGCCGGTAAACAGACGCGATGGTCGTTTGTTTTGGCGAATTTTCGCCCGAGACGAAGTGCGAAAGTTTTTGTAGCTGGGGCGGCCTTGATCGGTGGTAGATGAATCAAAATGATAACTTATGCGCTTGCACCATTGGGTTTTTATTTGGATGTTTTGCTGAAACCAATTCTAAAAGTAACCCCTACCAAGATGTGAAGAATGTTTCAATTGTGGCGTTTCGCGATCTTTGTTTAATGAAAATCTTCAATTATAATAATCCGTGTTACATGCTTGATAAATCATAATGCAACCCTTTCTGTGCAAGTGTTCAGTAGATACGAGTTTTAATTGTTAACTTGTATAGTACTTATATTTATAGCCTTTGCACTTTTTTTGCAAAAATTTAAATTCAAGACGTTTTATTGCAAAAAAAAACTAAATTTGGGAGAGCAAGCATAGCATGTTTCTTTTTACAAGGGATTCTAAGTCGCCATTTTTGATCCGCTCATATCTTGGATCCATAAAGGCAGGTTTTTTCTGAGTAGAGTATTTTCAAACATGATTAAAATTTTATGATTGATACTGATCTATTAGTTTAACACTCATTGATTGTTGATATTTCTCTACCTGGGAAGTAGAAGCTTGACACAGTGTGTAGGATAATATACTAAGAAAGAAAAAAATCAAAAGATTCGTGATTCCTACTATTTTGTCAAAGAACTTGTATATATTTGCCATTGATAAACAGTTTTTCAAGCGCAAATGTAAATGACGCGTGGGCGATGATGGTTTAATAATTACTCAAATATAAGTAGTTCAGACAAGAAAAAACTACAAAAGCAGTCACATTTTGTGACTTGCTTGCATAGAGAAATTATTAAATGCTATATAGGGTGAAATGAAGTCCAGACTATGCAGGGTGTCACCTAAGATGGAAATGACTTGTACTTATTCAAAATTTTGAAAAATGTTTCAAATAAAAGTATCCATATCCAGCTGTCTAATACGCTATATAAAATTATTTTTATCATACAGGGTGTTTCATTTTTTCTGGGTGTCCTTGTCAAAGGAAGTTTTTTGAAAATTTTGACGTTAGCAGTGCGTGAAAATGCTAAATGACTCTAAAGGTACTGCTGGATAGGAAATTAAATGATCTTTAACTACTGCATCAAACGCATATTTATTTCTACGTCTTAAATGTTACTAAAATTACTTTTTTATTGATATCAGGTGTGGTCTATTAGTAGTTTTTAAAGAAACATAAATTTTCACGTTTTATTGTGGATATCATCAGGTCGGGCGTAACGATTGCCAGTTGTTTAGGTCATAACTTGACAGTTTGCAATTGCATTTGCTTTTTTTTTTTATWAATAGTGACTTTGTTGAGATGAGTTAATAGCGTTTTACTGTTCTTATTACGTCGTGTTGTTAAAATGTTTCCTACAAGCAGTAAACTGATTAACAACACCTTGTGTACTTGCCAGATACTTTATTCTATAGTTTCTGAAAATTATTAGATGACTAATGACAGAATTAAGTATGTATATTCAAAAGATGTTTCCAATAATAGCAATTTTTACTGCTCTTGTACAGATAATAATACTAATACTTCATGTACCATTGATTCGTTTGAATCGCATCAGTACAAAGAAGGATTTTCATTTGCCTTCTCTTTGCTACAAAATGCTAAATAAAGAGTGTACAAAGATGTGCCTTCTGCACGATAGGACCTTTTTAATTGTAACAAATTTTAAATGGGAAAGATACAAGATAAAATTTTGTATTCAAACTAAACTGAAAATACTTCGAATATCTTTTCAAAGTTGCACTCATGTGAAACATTTTAGCACACATTTTTAGACTACTGGTTCCCCATTATAATATTTTCGGGTTTTGAGTTATCATATAGTACTTAGGATATAAACATAAAGCAATGTGAATTCTATAGCTTTGAACCTGTAGTTAAAAAAAGTAGTTGCCACACAGATATATATCATTCAATATTCTGCTTAACAGTTTTAACAGCAGCGTGAATTTGTTCCATTAGTTACTCGCTTAAAAAAACTCAACAAATCAAACTTTGCAGAAAAATTACTTTTAATATCAAATTTATCTACTGTATCTATAATAATTTATGTATATTGCAAAACCCTTTTAAATACTCTTATAATCATTGTTTTTAATGCTTTACTTGACAACTGTGATATAGTTGAAAAATACTTTCGGTGGTCACATTTTTTCTCAGTAGAAACAATCCACATTGTTCTTTGACTTACTTATTAATATAAATAATATCATTACAGCTTTAGTTATTCTTTTAAATTTAATAAACTCTTAAGTGTTATACACTGTTAACTTCATAGTAGAGCACATTGAGCTAATAAATAGCCACTATCACTACCAATGTCGTTTTACATAAAAAGACCAAAGCAATTGACAATCAACCATTGAAGCTGACTGATAAATACGAATTTCTAGCTTAAAAAATCAAGTTATCCATGATTGAAACTTGTAAAATTTAAACTATTTTTATTGGGTAAACGTTTGATACAGCAATTGAAGTTTTTCTCGTGCCTTTCTAAAGGTGAAAAGGGCACCTTCTCATCTTTAAGTAAGTACATATGTATCAGGAGAATTACATTTAACAAAATTGTCCAGAGTATTTTTAATAATTGTTTTTGATGAGATTTTAGGTAGTGCTAATTTTCTTCCACCAGATATCTCCAATCAAAAACAAAACACACATATGTGTTTTACTTTAGTCTTTGTTACTTGAAAGTGAAAAGCAAGCTTATTTATGGTAATAATAGTAACATTTTACATATGTTATATATTCTTTCAACGTTCCTGCACCACGTTATTTTCTGTTATACCACATATACACAAAATGTCTTTCTTTGTTGATGAATTTTCATTGTAAATATAGTCCCCAGAGTACGAATTCTGTGTATTTGTTGCTAGCTTTCTTATCTACAAACATATACGGTATCACGGTACCGAATATCTGAATATCTGCCAAACAGAGAAGCTTAAACGTAAATTATTAACGATTCGACAACATTTTTATAGCTTCCCCAAAACGTATTGCACCCAAACTAGACGTTCTGCAAACTTTGTAAAATCTATTGCCTGTTTTGTTTACATTTTAAGCTAAATATCGAATCATCGTGTCGGCAGCTAGTGAAAAATTGCGCTTGCCTGATTTATTGGATTTTTACACACGGTTAATCTTATTTTGCAGGAAAAATCTGGCGGAAGCTACAATCCAAGCAAAAATGTGTCCAGAGCAGACCACAGCCCAGTATTCGGTAAGTTTCTTTCAAGCTAAACTCAAGCATATTCGATATGAACATACATTTTTGATTGTTTAAAATATTAGTGAGCTATAATTATTTATCTATGAAATTTTTGGATGAAGCATTATAGGTACCCGACGAATGGTTTTTAGTAGTAGGTAGTCGTTATTATACCAGTGTAGCATCCCATGATACGATATTTTGTTTAAGACTACAATTAAATATTTTTATGTAGTAATCGCAGTATTTTCCGTGCAGCAGCCAGCATTCTTTTGACGAATTTTTTCGCAGCATTTATGTCAGCTTATCCAACTTACCAGTTTTGAAGTAATTTTCCTTCAGTTTATCCGATCTGTTTTCCGTTAGAAATGGGACATTATAATTCATTGAAACTTTTCTTTGTATATCCCTTTCCGGTATAAGTCTGCTCAGCATCGTTTTATTGCGGTCCGGATGATATTAAGAGGGGAAGTAATACTGCTCTGACGTAAAGTTTTTGTGGTAGCTAATATTTTTAGCTGTTGAAATTAAAAGATATTCTTTTAAAGAATGAAATTTTTGGGTTTTTCTCTCGGCAAGTAGACGCCTTTGTAACTTGGGTAGACAGCTAGTAAATAGTACTCTATCCATTTTGGCAGTATGACGTCGGGCGTTATCGTGCAGTAGAACTACATTCTTTTTATTGAACGATTTCTCCTTTTTAACTAAATACAGACTTAATTTTTTGAGTGAGCAAGTTAGAATAATAAGGGGAATCAATAGTACGTCGTCATCTCAAGAAATCCTTCAAGACAGGACGGTGGCCATTACTTTACCAGCTGAAGGCATAACCTTTTTTGCAATTTTAGGGAGTTTGAGTGACGTCACTCTAGGCTTGGTCATTGCTGTTTTTGCTTCATACTCAATAGGAATGTGCTATCCAAGCTTTTCGATAGCGCAGGTGACTAATTTGTAATGTTTATGATATTTGAAGGATATAAATTATTCTGTTGACAAGAATAAGGTCTTTTATCAAGTAAGTGTTGGATTGGGTTATTGAATTGTTCGAACGTTTAGCGGACGGCAAATTTTTAATTTTTGTACGGCCCTCCTTTTTACTATACTTTTTACTTCATTGAAACAGCTGTATTCTGATTAGGTAGTTTCTCCATATTTTACTTGAATGTTTCAGAAATCGTACAGTGCTGATTATTAAATGCAACAACTACTTTCTCGTTTCTATAACAAACAAGAGAATACACCTTATTTATTGACTTCTTATATAACAGTTCTTAAAATAGGGCTCTTTCAAATGTGTGACCCTTCCCCATACCACTCATTTCATCACAGTATTGTCGTTATAATATCATTCCAAGATACGTCTTGAGGTCGCTGGGATAATTCTTTTCAGTGTTTTTTTTTCTTGGTTCACTTGAAAAATTCGTCCTTTTAGGTCTTCAAATTTTTGCTTTTGTTTTCATTAGTCATAAAGCTTTTCTTGTTTAATTTGTAAGACAATGCTTTTCCAAATTTTTGTCTGAATTCGGCAACATTTACCAAATATTTCCAAACGGCTTCCTATATATGGTGTGCTTTTCCGCTGTCACAGATAGTACTGAGTTTAGTGTTTCATGTCATAAAAACAGGTCATGGATATGGAAGTTCTTTGCAGTCCATGTTGAATTTGTTGTTTCTTCCTAGTTCGTAAAATTTGCTTTCAACATTGTACTTTTAGACATATGATGGAAAAAGTTCTGGTCATAATTTTACTGAAGTTTCTGTAAATGGTTAAATTTGACATCTTGTTTGCCTGATTTCCATTTATTTTTGAGCTGCCTCAATTTTACTTCGCGCAACTGTTTAATAAATTTTTTATTACTATAAAATTAAAAAACACCCTGCCTAGTTTAATTAGCTTTTAGCTAATTATTACGTAAGATTTAAATTATTAATTACATCGAAACTAGTGTCAAAGTAATCCTAGGATGGATTCATATGTACGATGTGCAGAACAATAAGTACATGTTGTCTATTAATTATTTTTCAAATTCATTCTGTACTTACTTTTTGTTCCTGTCAGATTTAAACAGTTATAAGACTTTAAAGCAGTTCTTTTGGATACCTGGAATTCTGCTGATCATTCGAACAAAGTCTTACCGATATCGCCAATTCTGTGTAGTAGGATTACAATGCCATGTATTGTGCCAGTTTAGCGATTGGCTTTATTACCGCACACAGTGATATCATTATATTCATAATTTATAGCATCCTTCCAAACCTGACTTCCATCTCGGCAAACGCCGTCTTGCTATTTAATATCTTACACTTTTCTTGTAACAACGTAAATTCATTTTGCGTAGCAATCGAAAATAAGTAAAGTTTTAGCACAAGATACTTTTTTTGTTGCAGCATAGAAATAATTCTTTAATATTATGTAGCAGCATAATATTAATAATATTAATCGAAATAACAGAGAAGAATATGAGCAATACGCTCAATTATTATTGTGTCTACGAATAAATTTAATAATTATTTGTTATGTATTCACACAATATTAATACATTTAATTTATGTAACAGCTTAATAATAATTCTCGTTGAATTAACTTTATGCTGTAGCATAATCTGTGTTTATTTGTAACAGAAAACTATGAATTCAAAATTGTTGCAAAGTAACGTTGACGCGAGCATTAAAAAACTGTTAGAATATAAAATAACAAATAGGAGATACACGAATGTAGCTATATAATATTAAACAAACCCATTAATATTATGTAGAGACGTAATAAGAATGGGACACTCAAACAAATCATTAACATGGTTATCGAATTATTCTATTTGGTGTATTTCCTCGTCTACTTTAAAATTATTTACATATTTATTTTTTGCACATAATTTTAATTATTATAATTTAATAATTTAATTCTACATTTATTGTATGTGATAAAGTAGTATATTTAGTAGAATTAATATTTATGTTGTAGCGTAATAACAAATGTAGAATTAATATTATGTCAAGCATAATTTTAAATGGTGCATTATTATTATGTACTGGTATAATAACAATGAATTTATTTAAAATTATACACTGACGTAATAATAATTCGACAATAATCATTATTATGCTGCACCATAATATTAATTCATTTTTACCTAACTGAATTACTGTATTTATTTATTTAATGCGTTAAATAGCAAAACGGCGTGTCATAGCAATGTTTACCTGCCCACCGATGTAAAGTGCAACATAATGCGTTTGCGACACCCCTGGGTTCTCCCCAATACAAAGAACAGGTTGTTCCGTTCAACCCCCGATTTGTCGTGCCATATCTATTAATTATACCAATTCGGGGGCCAGGGGCATCTGACGATCATGTTTGTATTACTTGCGTTATCGCTTTGATTCTTCGGAAGCAGCTGTCTTGGATATTTGTACGTCAATCGCGTTGTGTTTGATTACCATCTAAAAAAAGTTGGATATTGGTGGAGTTAGTTGACCCGAGATCTGCACACGTGAGCGCAGTTGCCAGGTTTAACACCGGCCGAGAAAAATATTTCCAGCATCGGTTTATCTCTTAAAACTCGCCTTCAGGTAATAAATTCTATACACACATTATTACATAATACGTACACTTTCTTATGAAGACAATGTGTTTTGTGTTCTTCAGTACACTCTTTGTGGAATATATTACTTATTCGAACATATGATGTTTATGATAAGGTTTGGTTTTACTGTTTATTTGTCTCTTTTCCATCGCTTTTAGAAATCCTTGGTATCGTGGCAAACACGCTTTTTATTCCGATTTTACCAAGCAGGATCCCCTTGATATTGTCGAAGCAAAAAAAGTAGCACAAAAACTTGCTTGTATATGTCACTTCCATATCACAATATTTGAGACCTCGTTTACATCGCTCGTGGTATTTGGAATCTTTTAAAAAGGTACCAGGTTGTCATCCATTATTGTACTGCTTGTGAGGGACAGTTGACAAATAAGATAAGTCGAGTAAACTTCAACTATGTACATTAAACCTGAAGTATCTTACCCGTATCTCTGTTTTCTAAACTGTTTAAGTATTGTTGTAAGGGTGATTTTATAATTGATTGCAGTTCATATGTGTATCACAAGGTGAAGTGATGGCTACGTTCCTAAACTATGGCTACTTAACCAAACAAAAACTTTCTGTATCAGATGTACAAGTTTCATTGGTGCTTCCTGAAAATGGTCTTAACTTAACCAATAAACAAAACGTGTAGAATATTGCAGAAATTAAATGTATCTTCGAATGATGAGAATAGATTTTCTCCATTCACCTGTAATAAATTAACGTTTTTGATATACTTTTTGATTAGCTTTAAAAAATGGATGTCTCCTACTATTCTTATTCTATTCCTCTTTCTTTTTTCTAACTTTGTTCATCAAGTTTATCAAAATATTTATTCTTGAAGTTCTTTTACTCTAAATCATCATGGGCTCAAATTGGTTAAACCCATTTCAAATGGAGTTATTTCAGGGAGGATAATGTTGAAACAGTAGATACGACAAAATTTTCTGTAACGGGTTAGCACCAATTTCATATTCATATTTATTCAGGCACTTGTTCTTTCAAAAGAGAACTAGTTATTGGTCTGAAAACTTTGTATTTAATGACATTGTCTCATTTGATGAATTTTTCTCAACACTTTTATTGCACAAATTGTTAACAGGAAGATGTATGGGTGGCATCTATCACAGTAGCAAGCAGCTTATCAAGAGATTGCATTAGCGCAACGAATAAAAAGAAATGATGACAAATTTAAAGCGCAAAGTCAATTTAAGCTGATCTGTATTTAGAGATCTACTGATTGATTCAGTGAGATATTTTGACGTCCTTGATCTCTATAAGGTGGTCATAAGGCCACATATATTTGTGTATAGAAATGTTTATTTCACTGTGTAATCACAACAACATTTATCGGTATGCAGAGTTTTGGTTTACGTTCTATCAGAATGTCTTCAAAGTCATTCAAGCGTATTAATTTAATAATTTAACCTAGTGTTTTTTTTGTGAAACCAATAATAATTAGCACCAATTAGGAGTTAAAGAAACAAGAAGGAACCAACTGTAACTTTTTACTCTTTATCACAACTCCTTGTCTGAACACTACACCAAAGACCAGCCAGTTATGGATTGAAGTTTTAGGAGTTGTGGCTGTATATCATAAACATTTATCTATTTCTTTACTTCCATCCAAAACTGTAATATTTTTAATATCTTCTTTTATATTTAAGACCATGGGGCTTTAGCAGTTTCATTTACGATTTTATAAAAAATTGCATATAAATAATACTGGAGTCAGATGGTCGAGAGTCGTCGTCTTAAGCCTTCGTCATGTTGTTATCCATTAGTAGATCAAGAGGCTTTTATTAGATAAACTATTAGGTTGTTATCATTAACAAATGCTAAGTAAAAACTGCGTTTATATTGTAATGTAAATATTGGAAATATTGTGTTTTTTGCTGGTAATACTTTGTGTTAATTAGTTCTTTTAATTTTTAACAGGAAAAGTTGAGCCGCACACCTCTTCTTTCAATATGGGATATCTTGTATCGCCGTACACCTATGCCAATGGAGCAGGAGGACCAATCCCCGTGTCAATGGTGAGTTTCTTATTTTAAGCGCACCTCCGGCAAACGCGCGAAGCGTTCATTTGAATTGCCGACACTTGTGGCTGCGCTAGATCTGTTCGCCGATATTGCGAAATCGACTTGATTGTTTATGTCGCCGATGATGGATGATTTTATCTAATACTGCAAATTACCTACTAGCTAACGAGTTTTGTGGAAAAGTTTCTAGTATTTTGGCGCTATTTGCGCAGCATGAGTTGCAAAAGATTGGAAACAATAGTTTTAGTAATCTAACATCAAACGGAATGGGAAAATCAGGAAATAGAAAACTATTTTTTGGTGTAAAGAAGAAGATGGTCGATTGTTATATTTATGTTTTTGTAGATCTGTATAATAATATATTCTAATACATATTCTGTTGATTTTTTGTAGTGGTTTTGGTCTTAGACGATAGTTTCTTCTACAGTCACTGTAATTAATTTAATGCATATCTGGATGCTCGATCCAAGAAAACGCATTAGATGCAATCATCAAAACTTGAATCTATACGCATCTCATTGGCCAACAAATTTATAAGTAATTACCTTCACTTCCGCTTGAATCTGCGGCTTCTAATGAATCGGGTGTTTGAATATATTGTTAGCCATCACCCTGCTCTCGTGGGCGACGCCCATGTTCTCGCTTTCGAGGAATTAGATGTCAATATGCTCGCGAACGCTTTGATCATCCCCTGTATATTATGCTAAACGGCATACTTGCATCGTAATACGGCTACCGTGCCCCAGCGGAGAACCATTGTATGTGGATTAATACAGCGAAGTTCGCCCACATCCTGACCTTTTTCGAAACCATTATGTGCGAGATTGCCGGAGTTCTCTCATATTTCTCGCTTTTTGGAGAGCTTTTGAATTAGAGGCAATATGTTACGACTATATTTTATTTTAGGTCATTATTATGTGGTATGATTGTAAAGATATACAAATGAGGGAGCAGCATCTATGAAGAAAATTTACTATAACTACAAATAATACAAAGAAAAATACAAAATTGCAAACCACTAGTGGTACCATATATTAATTTTTTTGCATATTGAAAGAGTTTTAGTGGATAGGTCTTATTTCCGACAGAAGAAGGTTGACGAATTTCGTTAGTATATGAAACCATAACCTTTTTTGTTCCACTGCTGTTCATTTAACAGTTACTTCATATTCCTTATAAATTTGGTTCTTACTGTTTCCTAAAGTTGCTTTTTGCTGGCTGTGAATTCATATCAGCCTCCCTAAACTATGATTCGATACGACAGTATACATTGAAGTAGTACAAAACAAGTGAAATTAAGTTGGATTACACTTAGTTTGGAATAAAGCCTTCTGAATAAAAATAGCATACGTCTAATGCCCAGCTCCTACTGACTCATCCAGATCCCATTGCAAGTAGCGATCAACACTATCGGTAGAACTTAAAACATTTTCAAATTTTAGAAGCAAATGGCTTGCATTTTGTTGAATATTATGTACTATAAACAAATATGACCGGACATAGTAAGATTAGTAATATATAGCATGCCCATTATTTGTAATAATTTTAGCGCATCTTTGTAAACTTTTGTTGATCAAGACTTCCTCAATATTTCTGCTCACATTCTCATCTCGACCTGTTCCCATTAAGGTTTTTATGCGATTGAGGTCAAGCAATTGAGCAGGGTACTCCAAAATTTGTATCATGTTTTCTTGTCTTAATCATTCTACGACTATGCGTGGCTCATTATTGTGCTGGAAGATAAAGCTCAAAGACATCTCATATTCTGCATAAGGAAAAATTGTGTTTTGTTAGACAAAAGAAAGATAGATCTGGTTAACTACTTCCATGTAAAACAACCGCATGAAGACACGCTTTCCTGGCCATAATTTTCACTCGGTGGGTGTAACAATTTAAGCTTGAGGCACTGGACATTCCGTCCAAATTAAATATCTTATACCGGATTTTGTTACCAAAAAACTAGTTTTTCCAATCACTTAAAATAAAATAAGAGCTGAGTGTGGTTTCTATTCTAATTAACTTATAATGGAAAACCCTAATCAAAGTAATTTAGAAAGACTTCTTGAAATGTCTAGCTGGATTTAACCGTAGAATATCAAGAAATCACTTACTTTAACTGCTACTGAAGATGGTAACTTAGCTGCCGAAATGCGTAGTCCGTCTTTCTAAATTTTTGTGGTAAGTATTTTCAATTACAGTTTAATTCACTGTCATCTTATCTTCTTTAGATATCCTTAGAATTATTATCAGCTTTTAATTCTTTGAATTTCCATATTTTGGTATGATCTCCCTCATTCATTGCAATTGATAATAATAATAATAATAATAATTGTAATAGTGGAACGCGCAATTTTAAAACGCCTTGCAGTTGTAATTGTTAGGGAATAAGAACACAACATTTGCAAGAACAACAACTTAACTATTTTGGTACTGAGACTAAAGAAGCCTGCTATATAATTTTGTAGATGTTAGATGCGTTATTATTTAGGAAACACTAGTCTACTACATGTTTTTGGTACATAATGGGTTATAGCACTCGCGTTCACATTTCTATGTTAATTCATAATTGTTAATTTGTTGCTTCACTTTCCAATTGTGTATTTATATATTTTACTACCAGCATGCAGTTTTATCTATTTTTGATTGACTATGGAAGTAGAAAATCGGTAGAATACACAGGCCATGCCACATCCAAAATGTAGACAGCTGGTTTTTACTAGAATTAATATCTAAGTGTTATCTGACAATCGTTAACATCAATTTCACGCTATATAACTATAATTACTTACTCCTACATATTGGTCAAGACAGGAAAAAAATAGTTCGTTTTGTCTGCAGGCAAATGGAATTTTTTAATAAACTTATTATTTAATCTAGTCCATTCATCAACATCCAATTTTAATTTCTTTTTGTTTAATTTTTTTATTTCAGAAGTTGCAATTTGCAATTGCAATGTGTTCTGTAATAAATGTTTCGCTAGCATAAATTAAAAAAAAAATTTGATTATCGTTGAGTACATTCTCTATGCTAATATTAATAAATAGAACCGGTCTGAAATAAATAAACACGTGAAAGTACGCATGAGATTATTATTTATTCAAACTTGATTTTAAAGTTTAATTATGATCTTAAAGTATCTAATATTTAATTAGTTTGTTATTTGGCCGAAACGTGCACCAAGGTGGTCGCACTGTAAAATTAAAGAATAGGTGTTGAGAATATCTCTAAAGATATAGTCTATTTTCTCCCAATTTACAAGTCTCGTATTTGTTCCTGGCGTCTAACTTCATTTTCAAATAATATGAACCACAGAATAACAAAAACAAAAATTTGTTGGGATCTTTTGATAACAATTAAAATTTTGTTTTCTTCAACGACTTTAAGTAGTTAAATTCTCGTTTTCTAAGGTTCTTTTTAATAATGTAAAATGCTCATGTTTCCGTTTTCATTCTTACCAATATATCATTCTTCACTTTCGTCCTACAACCATTAGGTGCCTAGAAATTTGTTCAGCAAAGCTCGCAACGCTTCCCAAAGAAAGAGAATGCGCCTCAATACAACTCAAAGCTTAGATGCCAAAGATATTATACCAGTCGGATCGACAGAAATTATGACGGGCGATGCGCAAACGGGTCGGAGGTTGAAGGTTCAACAACCGGCTTCCGATGAACAATCATCAGATTAATTGTTGTTCCGCGCATTTGGGAATGCACTCACCATCATCAGTGGTGCAGTGTATAATGAGAGAGAAAGGGAGATGCAGTCTGCACATTGTGGCCCAATGTGTCCATTATAAATTCAGTTTATGTTTTAGAATAGCACTTACTAATTTATTTAACTTTTCTTCTGTTGTGATTGCGCATTTATTTTATTAGTACGCCATATCCTCTTGCACATTATTCGTATTATTAGTGATTTTGGTAATACTGTAAAAAAAACCGCTGCAAATTGAATCAATACTTCCACATCCAATTGTCAAAATGACATTTACGTTTTTATTTCTTATACTATACGATTAGTAATCATGTTTCGAGCATTTTTTTCTCTCTTCTCATTTTTTCTAAGACAAACAGTCCTCGTGATGTTAGCAAAAATATATAAATTTTAAAATCGTTTTTTCCAAATAACTCGAAAATTATTAACTTATCAAAAAAATTACAAGAGTGCTTGCTGTACAGAAATTTGATTTTCTACATAATACCAAAATTTAAAAAAAATGTACGAGTGGGGTCCAAAATAGGTTTTTAGGAAATATTTCGAAAATGTTTTGAATAATTTTTTAATTTTTTATTTATATTATATTATATTTTTTTTATTTATTTTTAATTTTGAATAAATTTTCTAAGACACTTTTTGTGAAAAATTTTATTTCCTATCTGATGATATTTTCATTACTTGAATATATTAAATAAATTCGGAGATATTTAGGAAAAACCGTTTTCTTTAAGTGACGCTTTTTTGCTAATATCTTCTAAACAGTTTGCTGCACCGAAAATTTATAAGAGAGAATAATACTTGCAGTTATACATCACACACAACGAAAAAAAAATAAAAATTTACAATTTTGCCCCTTCCCGATATCTTACCTTACTTACCCCACAAACAATAGGTCGTTTTGGGTAGTTGAGATTTATACGTTTGCCAAATTTCAAATTCATATATTAAGTCTTTCGAAAGTTATCGTGTATACAAACAAAACCACAGACACACAGACACGACATTTTTTTGCTCAAATTTTGTTTTTTGCGTTTTCGACCATTTTAAAGCGAATGAGCAAATGGATGTGGAAGTAATTAAGCATCCAATTTAAAACGGCGGATTTATTAATAAAATACAAAATCGGGTAAACACTTGTGAACAATTAATGCCAGAATCTTGGTCTTTTCCCTTGCATTTTTGTTTATAAAAGTTTGCCCATCCCAAGTACGTAGCTGTTTCTTTATATACTTAAATTTAAAAATACCTGTTCCTTTTGTATACATTAGTACTATCAAACATGTTCAATACTTTTTTCCGGACGATCCTTACGATTCGTAGACAAATGTAATCGATCCGATTCGTAAACAAAAATAGTATTTAGCCACACCACAAAACATTCTTTCATAACGCCAAAAACCAGACTGTGGCGCCTGAAGCAGGTCGTTACTATCGTGTCCACTGGAAAGGAAAAAAGCGACAGCATGTAACGCGCTAAATCACCTGAAACAAACCATCAACAAGCTTCGAATGTTCGTGGGTTTCGACGTTTAAAAAAATTATCGAGTGTACAACGAACTGGTTCTCGTTATTCCCAAAGAATGCACAAGGTCATTGGTAACAACCAGGTTGTTTTTAAGTGGAGCACTCTTACGCAGTGGGTACCTGTAATTTTGTCAACTTTTTCCCGCATAGTTTAGTAAATGCATTTGTTTTTACTATTTAGCGTGCTCGTTTGCGTAATACTGCGTGGCTGCGCTTGTTAATAAGAATTAATACATTGGGACCATTCAGTAACAAAACAGTACCGCTTTGCACCACACACTCCGAAATAAATTTACCATTGGACTATACATTTCGTAATTTTTATACCTGTTCCGTGAATTTCGTTATTCCATGGACAGTCTTCATAATATTTATATTTCTTATTTTAATACCAGCTATACATTAGGGATTATATAAGTCATAAAACGTGATTTTTGCACGATTATTTTTTTTGCAGATTAGAAATTTGATTGCAGGAATGAAGGTATACTTAAGTACCTATTTCTTTGACGATTAATTATCAAAGTGTTGTCAGTTGGTAGAGTTAGTAATTTTGTCTGTTTCCATTGCTATTTATTCTGATTTCCTTTTTACCCAAACTTACGGTTTCATAGAATTTTTTGCTTTCCAAGTGGCAGTTATACATAACAATTAAATGGCTGTTACAAGTTAAATATGCAAAGATACACTTGCATTCACTAATCCATAGGATTTTCAACCCCAGCGTTTGGTGAGCTGCATATTATAAAAGTATTTTTAACACTGCGGCCTTCCGGTTATATTCGAAACGCATACCAACTTTGTTATTTTAAACGGAACACCATATTGCATTTTTGGACTCGCTGTTAAATTTTAATGTGACTTTGTTCCCCGTACACGTGATTTTGAGCTGTTTTGACGTTATCTGCCATTTGCAATGATTAAGAAAATCGAGAATATTTTCGAAGCTAAAAAAGATCGTATGGTGTAGTTAGAAGAAAGGATTTACAGCATCATCGCATGTTGCCATGATATAAAACTTACGATCTAAACAAGTTCAAACATGGATAACTTATTTTTTTAAATACACAAAATGTTATATTTATTTCTACACAGCTAGATGCAGAATTAAATTACATTTCAAGAGTTAATTCCGGTTTTCACAAAAATACTAATTCTTTTTTCAGCAGTTATCAAGTTATCATTGAATGTGACAGTAGATGATTATTATTAAGAAAATCAATATTAAATATCAACTAATCTCGTAATTAAATATTTATGTACCTTACATCAGCGTATTTCAACTAGTATTCATACTTGATTTTTACTTTTATATAAACATTCAACAATGATTTTTTCATTTAGTAGATGCAAGGAAAAATGTTTAACAGGAATTAGTAAAAACATTTTTTAAGGATTTTTTTTTTCATTTTATTTGTCTGTATATATACACTGTGGTCAGAAGAGTTATTTCATTAAGTATTTTTGATGAAATGGTTATTTTTTCTCTGCGATTTACCTCAAATTCACCAAACCGTTTCATAACTTATAGTTCTTCAGCATCTTTTCATCCAGTTTTCATATAAAGTGTAGTTGTATTGTGCAAACGGTATATTTACAAACTCGAAAAGCCGGTCTTCTAACACCTATTGTGATTTTAATATTTTAATGAAAATAATTTTGTTAAGTTTAAAATATGCATAATTTAATTATTAATTTGCATTTTGTAATAGTAAATAACGTATTAATTAAGTTATAAGCGCCAAATTTTTATTAATAAGGGTTCAGTAAATACCAGGTAGCAAAGTTATAAAATGTATTAGTGAAATGCTAGTAAAACAGGAAACATTTGCTTTCCTGATATCTTCAACATTTTTTCATGCTCGTGGAGTCATTGTAACGTATAATATATTTGTTAGCGACGTAGCTATGAAATAATTTATAAAATTTGCTACACTATATAAAAGGTACGGACCTACTGGCGGCCATTCTTCTATTGCTTTAAATAATATTAATAATACTCGTGCAAAATTGTTTTAATGTCTAAAAACACAGGGAGTTCTACTACTTCTGTATTTAACTTCCTAATATACGCGCATCTTTCAGGCGCTTATTTCTGTTCTGTAGTTCCGAATTTACCGATACCTCAGCGTTAGTAATAAATACAAATATACATCGTTTAATTTAACTAGCAACCCAATAACAATTTTTTTACCAAGTCGCCTAACAGGCCCCTCCAACCAGCKCGAAYTCATCTTCGTATTTCAGTATTAGGGTCGTCAGGTTAGACGAGGCCCTTTCAATAGCTGCCACATTCCTAAGGTCATTGTCCAAGATGACTCGACAGGACCACTTCGATCAGGTGCCCAGGCCAGCCGGGGGTATTTGTGACGTGAAAGTGCTGGTATTATAAAACGAATTTTTGTTTGGCCTTCGAAGTCGTCGTGCCCTTGTTGAGCCAAGAATTTTGGAAACAGACGACATTCGGCGTTGTTATCGTTACGCGCTGGTAGGTTTTAGGATTGCCTTGTTAGGGATGGTGGTCTGGCTGTATAAAAGCAGAAAATAAGCGTAACGCGAATGGTGATGTGATGGTTATTGAAAAAAAGACTTAACGTTAACACGCCGATTTAATATGTCGAAAATATTCATAACAGTGTTTGGGCTTATTACTGTCATTATTTTAATGTCATTTCTTATTTTAAATATTTTTTCAATGCTATACCTATTTATAAGGACCTATATCATTATGTAGAGATGTACTAATAATTCAACATGCTATGGTTGATAATTTACTTAAGTACTAATTTATTTTTATTAATAACCACGAGTGGTTTATTCATTTTCGATTATTTCATCGCACAAGAAGGTTTATGATGTGCATGTGTACCTTATTTGCTAATATTGTGTCAAACATCAGTTTCATTATAGGTAATCGATAAGTGTGTAGTTGTGCATAGAATTTAACGCAGAATTATCTGGATATAGGAACAACAATTCTTTATATTGAAAATGACAAGCCAAAATTACAGTAATTGCTGGGAACTTTTCATTGTACAAGGTAGGGAGCAACTATATCTTGAATAGCTTTTACGCCATCATTTACAGTGAAGTCAATAAAAATAGTGTCAAAATTTTTCACTACGAGGCGAACTTTACATTACTTTGAAAATAATCTCAATTAACTCAAAATTTACCCATTCAATTTAGATGAAAATAGACTTTATCGAATCTATTTAATTGCATAAAAGTTTTTTCATTTTTTATGTCTAGTTGCCATGCTAACGATACTTAGCTAAATATACAACCTCGGAATTTATAGATGCTACATTATTTAAACGTCTTAATGAAATTGGACTCATTTTATAGGTGTTTTCAACGAGTTTAGGATTTATCGTAAATTGCTCCAAAATTGATTTCTTTAAGTAACAGTAGAGGACGCTACAAAAAACCGAGGCGAAAACATGAAGTAAACAGATTTTCAAATTCTTATCAGAGTAGTAACACCTAACCGAGATTCATTCAATTTTATTTTTACTATTTAATGATTGGTATAATTGTATAATTAATAATTTTTGAGACAAATTTTGTCAATCAAGCGAAAAATTAAATATAAATAGAGAAGGCATGCTTTATGACACTCGAGACAAAAGTAAATGCGTCAACGTTATTTATTTTAGTTTTAGCGTTTGTCAATTTTTGGACTGTCTTAAAAAAACACATTATTATACCTTAATTATTATTACTATTTTTGTGTGGATGAAAATACTGTGTTTTTGGATTAGTTACAAGAATGAGTAACTATTATAGCATTATTGAATTTAAGAATTATAGAATAAAACAGATAGCCCGTCGGTTATCTGTGTACTATTTTGGCAGTAATTTCAAAAGGGAGAGTGATGATCCTCTGGTTTTTCTTAAACAACCAGCAAAACAAATCGAACAATTTGGTCATCCCATCCGAGATGACATTTCTTAACGGCCTCCTCTGCTTTTTTTTTAAAGAAATCAATTTTCAAACAGTTTACGACAAACCTTATCTCGTTGAAAATCCCTCGAAAATTGACCTAGTTTATTAAATTTAATTAAGTCGTTTAAAAAACAGGTGGCGTCTAAAATTTTCAAGGTCATTTTTTTAACTTTGCAGTCTTTACCAAGGCAGCTAGAGAAAAAAAACATATTACAACAAAAGAAAGCGATTCTATTTTTGCCAGAAAAATAGGCATCTTTCCAAAAATACTATTTTTTTAATTTAAAGATCGAATTCAATATTTAATTGATACCACAAATCAGACTAGATCAAGTTACACTCATGTGTTAACCGTAATCTCATGGTTTTTAAATTTTATATATTTGAATAACAGAGATTTTTATGGCGCTTTTTGTGCAAATAGAATGGTGTGTGGAGCTTAGGAAACTAAGACGTGATAGATGTAAAGAGACTTTAAGAAGAAGAGATTAACAATGATGACCAAATAATCGGTAGATGGAAAACTTCAATTTGGGCATTACTGCAGTCGCAAGCAGCTGGAAATGTTTAATAGTCATAAATACGAGTATCTCTGGGAATTAAATGTTGTAGCTGATAGCTGAATACTAACGCATTTAAAAAATGAGGTTTAGTAAGATAACTGGAGATGGCGAAGTAATATTTTTTTCTCTGGGTACCAAAATAACTTTGCGTAGGGTTATATACGTCATATTCAACATCAAATATTAAACCTTCGCTAGCAGTATTATAAAAGTCATCTTTCATTTTATTGGGAGAACAAATGAAATTGGAGTACGTTTCCGCTATAAACGGAAATCTAAAAGTTTAAAAACATCATTTTTATTACGCAGTTGTCATAAAGTAAGGTAACAGTGTATTTATTTTACTGTTGTCAGTCTCTCTTTCTCGACAGACTACTCTTCAAGCTACCCGTTTTTCCTTCACGATTTTTTTTATTCAAGTGATTTTCTTGTTCATAAAACTTGCCTACTACCGTGCATCCAACAGCTAATGCTTGACAACTTCCTCATAATTAACATAACATTTTCTAAAGCATCCGAAGCGTTGCAGAGTCCCCCTTAGCATTTCAAATGTCTCGGAACACCCAGCACACAAGCGGATGCAACTGAAAAAGTAGAAACATCAAAATATCATTTGTAGTCAGAGGTGATTCGTCCGCCACACTCTCCTTCGAAATTCCTCGTTAAGCAATTAAGTACACATTTTATGGACGTACTAATCATAAAATGATTATAATTTTCGCAGGTAGACGTCCGGCAACGTTTCGAGCTTACGAGTACCGAACGCTGCGTTGCCAGCTCTTATTTGGATGACTGCCGATTTAATAGTATACATTCTTATAATACTTGACAAATCAGAGAGATTGGGATAGAAAGAATGGGTACCGTCAATCAGAACATTATAGGATCACCTAATTTTTAACACAGATGCAATATAGTTTTAAACAGTTCGTTGTGTGTTTAGGCAATAATTTTCGAAGTAATTATTTTTGTTAAATATGTGCTGAAGTATTCTCCAATGGCAGCTGATGAAAGTCAGATAATGAAAGCCTTAAAAAAGTTTATTAAGTAACGTTAACAATAAGTATGTCATTTTTCGAAGTAGACTATTACATTCTCCACTCTTTTGAAAGTGCTTCCATCCCGAAGAATAAAAATACTTTTGGCATGTGCAGAGCCATTCATCTACTGCTTGAATCATTACTTCATTAGTTTGAAATTCTTCGCCACCTTTAAATTGACCAAAGACTTGGATGGTCGCATAGTATGTGGCGTTGCCTTATTGTTACAAAAGAATATTCTTACTTAAACTTGGAGCTCCCCGCCTTTTTGTTTTGATGATTGGCTTGAGACGTTTCTTTAGGAATATTGAGTATGAGACACTTGTAACAGTGACCCCAATGGGCATGGAGTCCTCCGAAATATCCCTGTTGCGTCCCAAAATAAAGTCAGTATAACTTTTCCCGCTGAGAGCTATGGAGGAAATTTTTTTGGGTGTCTTCGATAAAGATGGCGCCATTTTTTGCTTGTTCTGTTGGTTTCGAGTTAACACTACTGCACCTTCGACTCATCTCGTCACCACTTTTTTTAGAAAAAACATTTCCTACTTCATGCCTACGTAAAAGTTCTTCACATCTATTAACGCGTCGTTGTTTCAATTCTGGGGTCAATTGCTTTGACACCCACCTGACCGACACTTCATGGAAATTGAGGATATCGTGCATAATGTGGTGCACAGAATCATGATTCATTTTCATTACTGCATTACTTTTATCAAGGCTTCAACTGCCAAAATGGACTCGAGCTTTACAAAATGATTTGCTTGACTAGGTCGGCGAGAATCACCTGCGGAATGGAGTCCGTTTTTAAATTTGTCGCTCCATTCATACACTGTAGTGATAAACGTGAATTTCCACATTGTAGCTTCATTCTATGATAACAATCGATAGGTTTTACGCCTTCACTGTGCAAGAAATGAATAACACGGCGCTGATCCTCGCTAGCGCAGTGCTCCGGTGAAGTAGTTAATTTTAAAGTGTAATTGTGACAACACCCCTACAATATGTCCACTAACAGACTTTTAGATTGCAGAAATAACATTTCTGTCAACTTTTAAAACAATGTTCTATTTTGCGCATTTTAAGGCACTGTAATTCTACTTTACAGTGTATATGGTTAGTGACAAATCCATCCTTGCGATTGTACTTGGCTGACCATATATTCTAAGCCCACCGTGTAGTCTGGATTTGGACCCGTCTGACTTTATTTCATTCAGCAATTTAGAAAGGTTATTGAAAAATGATACTGGTTGATAAATGTTAGGCTAAGAAAACGAAATAAAGAACGGAACTTTATTAAATTCAGTACGAATACCAAAAAAATACATTTCGCATTATTATTTTACTGCATTTATTAAAATTTATATAATGCTATAGTCAAGAGTTTAGAATGTGTAAATAATGTGTTATCTTATTTGTTCAACTTTCATTAAACCAATTTAAAACTACAAGAAGAATAAATAATTAAATGCAATTTATATTATTCAAATGGTATGCAGATGTCTGTTCACTTTTTATGAGTATATTTGATAAGGGCTACATGTTTGACAGCATTCACCCTCCTATTAGTTACCAATTAATAAAGAACAGACTTGACATCAAGCAGATGTGTACGCTGACATTTGTCAACAATATATTTTGTTTCGTAAATTGGATTAATTTAATTGTGAATATTGATAACATCTACATCTCTCATCTTATTGAAATAAACATCAACGATGTTAAACAAATGAAGGAAAAATGTATGTTGCCACGGCGACGACCATATCGGAAATTGCAGTTTTGTCCGCTGCAAAACCACTTTCGCGAATTATTATTCATCGAGACTCGTCAGGAACGTGCTCTAATTCCTCGTGACAGCCTCATAATCACCCGACACCCGGCAACGTCGCTCCCACGGCCTTCCCTCACCAAAATTAATTTACACAACCAGTTCTGTCCACTCTTTGTTTTAGTTTGGTCCGTGTTTTGTTCTCTGGTTTAAAACGGCTCTTGTTTATTGTTTCCTCGCTGGACCAGGTGCAGCATCCCTGGCTCCGTCTCCCTCTCGCCGACGCGTTTCCGTGACCCACCAGGTCCACTGGTTGCTTTGGTGTCTGTAGGACGTCGCCCGTCCTTATCTGCACCACCTCGGATGACCATGTCGGTCTCTGTCGGCCTGTTAGCGGGGTTGCCATGTGCATGTCTGGTCCGCCTCTATTAAGCAGCTTGAAAACATCCGCCTGAGCTTGAGTTATTAGAATTTGGCGGTTTGCCGGGTTGCCAGGTGTCTAATAATCGTGGGGAACTGGTGTTTTTTTGCGATCTTCAAAATACTGTATTGGGATATTTTGAAACGAGGTAGATGTGCTTTCGTCATGTCTAACGTCGTCTTTTTCATTTTTATGGGGAAATTGATTATTAGGTATCTATATTAGGATTAAAATTTGAATTTGTTGCGAAAATATTTGTGAGTTTGTTTGGTTAAAGCAATTAGTTCTTCTGGCCATATTACACGTACATTTAGTGAAACCGTGGCGCACTTTTATAGAAGAAATGTAAATTTATTCAAATAGTGCATTAAATTCGCAAAAGATCTGTGTCAGAAGGATAAGATTATATTTGGTTTATATTGTGTGGTTTGTAGGTAATAACGATGGCAGGCATTAATTTTGATGCAGTAAGTTTGGCTTGATTGTATTTTTACAATGTATTCCCGAAGTCTTGAGGCGTGATAACATTGTTAAAAATACTCTAGAGTGCTGTAAAATTTTAAAATTGTTTTGCATGTCTTTGATTAATAATTCATGTTGACAAACTCGAAAGCCAAAACTGTTCATAACAGATGCCAAACCACACTAAAGTCTAACCAACATTGCCACTAAATTTAGTGATTACTGGGACTGTACTCACAATAACAATAACTTACATTTTTCAATTAAAATTATTTATTATAAAACTGTGGTAAATGCCTTAATTCCTACTTAATACATTTAACAGCTCATCTTTGCCCACTACTTATCACATTATCAAACATCACTGGATTTGCCCTAATTTCATAATTTTTTTCTTGAATGCGTTTTAAATCATCTGCATTTTGTGCAATCACATTTAAATCACTTGATCTAAGAGGGTGTAATCATTTGCTCTATTCATGCTGATTATTCGGCCATTAAAAGTTCCTTAGAAAATCCGAATTTTCTAATAGACAATGTTAAGTTGTACCATCTTGTTGTTCTTGTAATTCATAACCATAAATTTTTCTATGAATAGTGTAAGTATTTCGTTTTCATAACGTTCTGCATATAATGTTCCTGAAAACCAAATAAAACTTGAGTTTTGTCTTAATGAGAATACGATTTACTTTAAAAGAAAATTGAGTCAATAATTCTTCTCTTGCTGTTAGTTGTTCGGTGCTCTGTTGCCCAAATTATCATATCTGGTTTGTTTAGCCAGACAAGTGAAACCAATTTTTGCCTGTGAAGATTCGATCACTGTTGTTTGCAATCTTATGCTAATACCACTGAGAAAACCGTAATTGAATTCTAGGAATTTAGGGTAATCTACGGGTGGTAATTCTTGGACGGATCGGACACAGCTTAAAATTCTTAGAAGTTGATAATATGTTCCAATATTGAGACAACTTTTGAGACAGATGCCTAGTAGGAGTTTTTGGCTCTTGATGGAGTTTTTCTTGTGCAGGATGAATAGCTTCCGTTATTTATCTTGACGCTCTGCTTCCCTTTTTACGCAAAGAGCTTGAAGTTCCACGAACCAAGTTCACATTTCTGTGAAGGATGCTTTTAAATTGTTGATAAGTGAGAACATCCTCAGAAGAAGCTTCTTTAAACTTGCCCAGGTAGGGTGGAATGAAATATGTTTTCCCAAACTCTATTTGCTTCCTGTCAATTTAGAAAGTAGCTTTCCAACATAAAAGCCATTTATTCAGGAATGAATACGATTCAATTGTGGGAGTTAGAAAACCATAAATACAACAATTACAAAATATTTTTGCCTACTCCGACTGTTTTTTCAATGAACACACATTATATTGTTGAGTACTGAGTGCGGGAGTACTTACTTATTGTTGTTTTTGTTGGTAACTTTAGAGAAGGCTTATTGCCACTTGACAGGGAATTATGCTCCTGGACATGTATTTACATATTATGCTTATATACAGGGTGTACTCGAAAAAACACCGACAACGTTTGGCAGGTGATAGAAAACGCGACATTAAAAACTATTTTCAAATAAAAATAAAAAAAGCGTTTTGTTTTTATATACAGGGTGTTAAAGTTAAATAAAAAAAATATTTTATAAAATTATTCCTGAACTATAAAAGATATCGACTTAAAATTTGGTAGGTATTATAATGGCATGATGTAAAATAAAAACAAGTAAACTGAGATTTTTTAAAGCACCAGTGGCGTGCGCTGGGGTAATGCAGGCCCCCGTTTTTTAATAGACCTTTTAGGCATGTGGATTTTTAGACAAAACTAATACAGTTATACAATCTCCAATCAATTCTAAAAAAACATGTCTCCTTGATGTTTGCCCTAAAACGACTCCCTGGGCCTGAGAAATTGATGTTTTTATTGAAAAGCATTGTCAGTGTCATGGACAACGCTTGACAGGTGATAAAAAATGCGATGTCCAAGGGAAGGGCAGACGATAAACTAATAACGCTAACTATAGAAAAACTAAAAGGACAAAGGCTGCGTTAACTAGAAAAACCTGTCGGTAGGATTTTTGCAAAAAAATCATAAATTTGTTAAGCACGTGATCTATTTTGTTAGTCTGGCAACACAGCCATCTTTTAAGGCCGGACGTTTTATGTAGGGAAAACGGTAGCGCCAGCCCGCCACGCCATCATTCAAAACTCCCAACATCACGAATGTGTTCTATAAATGCCCGTTTAGACCTAACCGCATCGTTTACTTCAATTACGAGTTATTCACCCAAGTTGGTAGCCTGTAGTTGCCCCGGGGGTGGGCCGCCGATTCGGACATCTAGTTAGCTGAAGAACTTGATAGATACGGGGGGCGTAATTGATTATGTCAGTTTTTGTACTTGTTGATAGCTGGGGAAGTGCATTCTTTACGTCATGCAAATTAATTTTGAAATAAAATATAATTTTTGTTAGTATCCATATTTGTGAAGATGGTCGATGAAAAAATATGATGGTGTTGAACCTTTCGTCAGTATATAAATGTCTTGCAGCGACGAGCTGCTACAATTGCAATTAGAATACTTCCAAAAGATATAAAAATAACAGATATACCATGTTTAAATACCTACGTTACATTTTGAGCATAAACCGTAAATTTGATTTGAGAATTGTAATGATCTGTTTTGTGTCGCTTACGATTTTGGAACATAACCATTTTTTAAATTGATTCTGTCTATCGAAATAAACCAGTAACCTATAGGACTATATACATTTAACAGTCGTTGCAATTTTTTCTTTTAAAATGTAGTTGACTGATATTTTGAATTGTCCAAAAGCTCCAAGTGAATCTCAAAAATATAAAATACTGACATTTGTGATTATTCTGTCGTGTTTAAAGGTACACTTATTATATATATACTTAAATGGAGCAGATCTCATTAAAAAAAATTATATATTACAAGTGGACTATTCTTGTGAAAAAAAAGACAAAACTAGCTTCCGCTGAATATATCAAAAGATTTATAGACAGGAGGCAAACTCATAAAACTAATTTTTGAAATTACATAGAATCTTTTAAGAAAACGGTAGTGTGGTAAAACACAGAACTACAAATTTGACATTGAACAACGACAACGATAATCTGCGCCAACGTGTTTTACAACATGGACGTATTCATTTAATTTCTTATACATGTGCTTATTTGTAAGTCATTTTTTATTGCTGCGAATTCACCCCAGTCCGTTACACTTTTGGCACTGCAGTAAAACAACAGTTTGGCGAATTAAAAAAAGAGAAAATCAGAAATCTTAAAAGTTCATATACGCCAAGTGCTACATGAAGGTGATGCTGCTGCTCGGAGTCGGGAGTTGTGCAGATGACTTGCTAAAGTGATTATTTTTGTATTATTGAATTTATGACTTGAAATTCCTTAATAATCGAAACAGAATATATATTTCTTTTGTTTTAGAAATGGAGCTTTTTTAATGCTTTACTTAAGTAAGATGAATTTCCTGTTTAAGATAGAAGGGCATTTGTTTGAAAGTTGTTTATTTTAGATAAAGTGATTATTTCTTGTTAAATTATGTGAAACCTTCGCTCGCGATACGTAATTTTGTAAAACATTTTAGTCCGAATTGTTATCAAAATGTCAGAAGATTATAGCAATGTTAGACGAAAACATTTAGTTAGAAATATCTGAGAAAATAAAAATTACTAGGTTTGCACACTAATTAAATAATCCAAACAGTCCGATTCGAACTAGAATATTTTTAATTTGCTACAACTTCCAGTTATACCGGAAATAGCCTGTAACGTCTTTATTTTAAGTTTTTAGATTCTACGATTAAATTAAGGGCGAGTTTGTTCCAGGTCATCTATATTTAAAATCCACTGTTTCAGAGATATCTTGATTATTGTGTAAAAACTGACATGTGCTTCGATCGCTTTAAAGTTCAGCAACTTCAAATTCAGCAAACGCTGAAAAATTAATATTCGGCTTTCACAAAGACCCATTAATGTACAGTTTATCAGTACAGACGAATCAAAAAAGTGTCGTAGGAATGTTTTTTCGGAATTCTATAAAAAGTTCCAACAAAAAAGTTACATGTGATTAAGAAATAGACTTTTTCATTTCATTCATTCAGTACCGTTTTAAACGCTTTTAGTGGATGTAACTGAAGAAAACTGCAGAGCTTGCATTAACACATACAAAAAAGTCTGGCATTGCGTCTTTGCATAAACATTCGAGACGTGTTATGTGTTTTATCGGCCTAATTTGTGTTTAACAAATAATGTGTCGGTTTTTAACGCGAACGTGTATAATTGTTTGAAGGTCAAATTTATAACTTGGCTGTCTGAAATATTTTAGTAGATCAGTAGACAGTCCTATTGCGTTTATTGTTGGATTTCCAACATTATACGCAGTAAACGTCTTCTAGCTCTTTTGGAAGTAAAACAACTTGACTTTTCGCTTCATTAAACGCTTATGTATTAACGATTTTATAATTACAATTCATCTATAACAGGTAGGAATTGAAAGGTAATCTTGGGTAATATACATAACTCGTCAACTCCTGTGTGTTATTTATTCTGTATGCAAAAGTCGTTTTCTTGGTAGGTAGATGCTAATGGTCCTGCAGCTCCCCTGATTTACGACCCTACCTAACTGCACACTTCTGAGAAAATCCCTACCTGCCCATTACCTGGAACGAGGTGAATAGATCTGAAAACGGGCCCACCTAAACGTTTTGTGGCTCTTTTAAGTCAGTTTTTCTGGAATCACCAACAATGAACTTGGCTGCAGCGGATGCAGCGCCACTTACAGAATCAATTTGAATATATCCATTCATTCCTCACGTTAATTTTATAATATACTGCCGACATATGGCATCGTAAAAATCCTACTATTTTTAACGTCGACATAAATCTATTTGTGGCAACGAGACTTCCAAGACAGTGAGCACAGGACCGAGCCGACTGCTCGTTTAATTGCTGAAGTCCGTGTGGAGATTTGTTCTAATCAGGTAAAGCTTCTTGCTGTGACAAATCTGTCTTGTAAAGCCAAGACGCCAGGAGAGCCAAATAAAAAATGTCGTTTTAAATATTCACATTTGAAAAGAAAATTATGCACTGGTATTGCATAAATCAACGAAAGTAGTATGTGTTTAGCAGTGTTACGTTCTTTACAACGACATTTATCATATTAACATCGTGGATATTAAGCTTTCAGTGATTAGTCAGTTTATATTGCAGCAAAACTGAGTCTGTTATTATTCTAAAAACATTTTTTGATGTCTAACCCAAGTCTGTTCAAATTTCTGTGCAATGTTACAATTATAAACATTCATTGTAGGAATCATCACTATAGATAATAGTATATCCAAATTGGAACACTGCACAACTCCGTTGCTTGTACAAAACTACATATATCCTGCAAACCTTCTCCGACCTACTAACAACTACCTAACGTTGTTCTGGATTCGTAAACATTCAACGCGGTAGTTAAGAAAAAGAAGCAGTGCGTCTAAAGATCTTCACAAAATTAGATAAAATTGCAAAAAGCCAATGTGCGAACTACGCGAGACATATTTCATGTAGATGGATAATGTAAGATGACAGTACAAGGTAAAAAGCCATTTAATGGTTCCGCAATATACAGTATACAGTGTTTAATACGATAAATGTGTTATGTCATCAGTTCCACACTCTTATTGGTATTTCACATCGTTTGAATGATACTGTAATAAAAGTACATTCAATAGAAGACATTTAACACATTTTAAGTTATTACCTAAAGAATAAGTGCGGAGTCGTTGTTACCAAATTCATGTACATATGCACGATTACAAGGCAGATTAGTATAGGTCCTCTTAAAAAATTGAGTTTAATTAAAACATTTTCTTTGTTTTTTCCGTGACTGTTATTTACAAAGCACAACGGCCCTATCAGCCCAGGGATTATTGGATTACGAACGTCCTTCTAAATTTTTCTGTTTTGCAGAACTTGCACAAACTTTCCAACTTTTACATCCCTCATATATTCCACCAGCCTTATGTATACATTTTTTCACTGTATTCTCATTCATCTCTCATTCTCAAAGCGTGACCAAATTATTTCAGTCTGTAAGATTTTACCAGCGCGGTTATTACTGGCTTCTGATATAATTCTTATATTTCTCCGTTAGTTGTTCTTCTTACTGGATTTACCATGTTGCTACGAAAAATTCTTCGGAGTATTTTATGCTCTCTTCCAGTTTTGTTCTCATGCATTTTGTCATTTCTAAAGTCTCACTTGTATACAATATGGTCTAATCATAGTCGTGTAAATTCTTATTTTGGTTTCCTAGATAAAATATCTCGGACTTCATAACTTTTAGTATCGACGGACCATGCACATTATTTCCTGTTTTAAGCTTTGTTTTATTTGCTCATCACTCCCCTTTCAAAGATATTTGAACCTAGATATCTGAATTTTTTAACTTGTTCTATTTCTGTGTCTTTCAAATCGCGTTTGTTTTCCAATAGTAGTTTGTTTTTTCTCCTTTTTTCCAGCCGTTCAATTGTGCATATGTCTAGCTTTACTGCTGCTCAGTTCTAAATTTACTTCTTTCCTTGCTCTTCGTAACTTTATTATAGCTTCCAAAAGTTCTCTAAGTGATCTTGAATTTATTGTCACATCATCTGCATATGTGCAGGCTTGCAAAGTTTTGATGAGAATGGTTTTTTATAGATTGCAATTTAGTTTTTCTCAGTTCTGCGGGTTGCCCTGTCGTACTTCTCGTTCCACTTTGAAACTATCTGACAACTCCCCATTGATTAGCACTTTTATATCTAGTGCTACTCAGTATTGTTGTAACCAGCGTAATTAGTTTGTACGAGATTTCAAATTTCTTTAATATGTAGTACAATTATTGTTCCCGTTTTACGACATCATACCCTTTTTTAGTCTTCGTGTAGTTCGTTATAATTTTTTTAATTTAAAGTCTTCTGGTTGCTACGTACTCCGTGTATTTTATGTACGTACCTATTACCTATTTTGAGATGCGCTTGATGATCACCTACTATTTCTTTAACATACTGTTTAAGTAATTAATTCATATAGAATAGGCCATATCCAACAAAGCAATATTTCTATAATTCACATATTTTTGGTTGTACTCCTTTCAGTAGCCGCCTTCCCATTTACTTATACTCGGCATTTTTTAGTTTTACGTACCCGTTTTATTAAATTTATAATCTCATACTGCAATTTTTGTGTGTCTTCTATTTCGGTATCTAAAAAATTTTCTTTACCTTTGTCTGCGTATGCGCATTAATGCCATTCTTTATTCTTAAGTTTTTTTATTTTGCCCTCAGACGGGGGGAATCAGTTTGCATTTCTTATCCCACTAATTGTCTTTATAGCAAGTATTGTATACAATCTTCATCAAATCATTTTTATTTCTTGCCCGTTAGATGAATTTCTTCCTTTTCAGTATTTTGTGCCCATGCATATAGCTTTATACACTTTTTGTTCTTCATTGTATTTACTCTTGTTCAGCTTTTCACTTATTTCCTTTATATTTTTAGTTACATTCTCTGTTTCTAATTAATGTCTGCGACTGTGTCCATGTTTATTCACAACAAGAGATCGAATTCTTCTGTGCACTTAGCAATTTACAAATCTTACCTATCGCCAAATATTGTCACATGATTGGAAAAGATAATGAGAGATCTAAGTCAGTTGTTTCCGGAGATAAATGTAAAACGGTGTTTCAAGTTTTATCAGCCTCATAATATGATGTTTAGATTCGACGAAATATTATTACAGAGATTTTCTTTATCAAACGGGAACGGAACTTTTCTCATGATTGCGGCAGATAACATTCGTGACGTACTGGGTAACCTTACCACGACCTAACGTAACCTAGTACGAACAAGCAGCTGTTGCAGACTAATTAATTAAGCTCACCATTTGATAGTGAAATTGCTATTTGTCCGTGACCTCCTCCTTTTTTACAATAGCTTGATTTAAGCAACCGCTCCTTCAAAGGAGGTTTCTACTTTTCCTTGCCAGCTACCCAACTCATTTACTCAATTCTGCAGACGTTCGTTACCAAGGGCGCATATTCATCCGGCATGCCATGTACTCTCCCATAAGACAAAACGGCCGTTATTAAGTCTTGCATTCGCATCCACAGATCCACACAATCAAGTCTGTTACACTCACGATTTGGAGTAGTCGACCAGCTGTTCAACGTCCAGATGAGAACATATATCGTGAGGTTGTCCGAGCTGGTCAACTGCGAGGTCGCTGGTTATGCCATTACGCTAGTAAATATGAGATCTGTGGTGATGATACGGCGACGATGGAACGGAGAAATTTAGATTCGGAGTTATCTGTGAGAGCGTCCGTTGAGATTAGGCGCCAACGGTTCCGACAGGGTGACTCGATGATTGCCGTGAGCGAAAGTGGTTGTTTCTTTTTTCAGAACTATATATTCTAGTATTTTGTTTAAGATGAACCTGATGTAAACAGAACAGTTAAGATTTGTTTTTCGTTTTCATTAACAGGAACATGAAGTGAGGTAAAATCTGATTGAATGATGTCTGCATGTAATTATAATATTCCCAGATTTCGTGGGTATGAATACGTATTAAAATAATTCCATGCTTATAAAATTCGAGATTCGAAGCACGGAAGGGGGGGGGGGGGCAACGTGAGCGTACAAGAGTGTAAACCTGGAGAATCGGGTTCGAATCCTGGTGAAAGCAAAATATTTTTTTGAATAATTTTTAAATGTGTTATCAAATCAGGTTATTCAGTTTGTAATACTAAATTGCATCTGATGATGATTTATTAAAACAAACGACGGTGACCTCTGCATGCTTATTGAATGTAGGTAATTTTTCATCCCATTGCATTGTAAATTACCTTTTAATCAGTTAATTGAATTGTAATAGTAGCTTTGTTCTAATTTGTAAACATGGTGAACGATTGACAAAGTGCACGCCAATGTTTGTTCTAAACCTGTTTCCCAATTCAGAGTGCCTTAAGTTAGTTACAAAATAGAGAAGATAATAACATTTGTCGCCAAATACTAAAAAAGTCAAGTTACAAATAATATGTGACACAATATAGAGCTACCCTAAACATTTTTATAAGAAAGGAATGCGGTAAATTACTTTTGAGGTATTTTTTTTATTTATTTAATATCTTAAAAAATGTGGCGTCGGCCGCTGTATAATTTGTTTAAAACATTCTGTAAAACTCATTTCCATAGTATTCATAAGTCCGACTTGATCATCATCATTGATATCTTATGATCTCCGGTGGATTCGTAGAAAACTAAAAATACACACGTCATCTTTCATATACATTCTAATGTACATTGGAAGCGTTATGTGTCATTTGGCAAGTGCCCAAAGAGTAAAAKATACTTTTTTTTCGTTATTAAGCTAAACATTTCTGCAGAAAATACAACACCGAATTTTCTGTGGCTAGTTAATTTTTGACGAGAATCTCCACAGTTGTTACAAATGCGCGACATAATTATGAGTTTGGAAAATTTTAAATTTTATTATATCAAGTAGGTACAGTAGCTATTCTTCCACGAGATTTAGATTCGTTTTAAAATACATTGTAAAGACAATAATTGCGCAATAAAAGTAAGCGTGATTCTTTAAGAACCGTAATACACGATCCTCAGTAGTGTAATTTGTGCCCCCATTACATCAGCGAACAATGAAGTAAAGAGCAGTAGTAGAAACCATCGTAATAAAAGTTATATAGGTACCTACATAATACACTGCTTTAAATATCGTCGGTTTCAGTGAAATGCACTTTGTAACTTAGTGTAGGTATTGTAAAAATTTGTTGCAGATTTTTGTTACATGACGTAAACCGTACAGTACATGAAAAAGAATCCCTCAAATAATCTGGTGTTTGCATTTTGTATAGCTTCCAGTTCGACCGCACACATTATCATCTGCCCTCCCGTCCACATTGCCTCCGAGTAATTACAATAATTGTTGAACCGGCATATGCTAACAGTGTACCATTAATCCATTACGTTTGAGCTCGTCTAGTTGTGTTAACACGCCAAATTACATGATAAATTAACGTTCTTTCACTCGACGTAGAAGAGACACGCATCTTATGACCGGCCAGCGGATGCAAAAGAGCGACGTTGCCATCCGCTGGGAAATTTCTGCAGATCGGGGAAATTGTTCAAATACACTCAGTGTTGGTGTCAATGGTTAAGCGGTACATTCTCAAGTTAAATAAGAGATGGTACACAAATTTTTGTTTCATTATTATACACATATTACACAAATCAGTTGTAATGTACCGTTTTTTATTCTTGCAGAGCTACAAAAGATATTCGTAAAGTGCTTAACAATGGTAACCGGTAACCAGCGCAGTAAATCTTAGTCATGGACTCGAAACATCAATTTTGCATATTTTTATGGTATTCTGCATCTTTCGGGCATACTTTATAAGCAGTAGAGGAGCCCACGTTGCAAATTCGCGGCTTACTAGAGCGTCGTGCAAACTTATAGGATTTACAATATTAGATGATACATAAAAAATTTAGTGATGTATACCCTTTCACCTGTGGGCATGAAGTGTACAGACATTTAAAGTTGTAAGAAAAAGCCATAAAAAATACTCGAGCCCACCAGTTATTTGTAGTACATATACCCCACTCTGATGATGAAAGTATATTAATCTACCGCGGTCCGGAAGTGTTTTGCTGTAATGTTGCTCGATTAACGTTCGATGCTACATTTTCCATCACCGAATTTGCTTTTTACCTTTGCTTTCATTTTATTACCTTAACGAATCTTGCGCTACGTTTTCCATATCTCGTCAGTAATATTAATGAAAAATGTCATTGTGTTAGAGTTTACCGTTTATGAGATACAACGGGTTCATATGTCAAAAAGTTTAATAAACATCTKGCAAACTTCGAAATTACTTAAAAATCAGAATAATGAATGAGTGCAACTCTTGATCGTTTTCAGACCCACACAAAATGCATTTAGCAGGAAAAATTACATAAACGAGCCTAATGTTAAATGTATGTCCGAAAGGTGTTTAGTAGCAGTGAAAAAAAAATTCAGCAGCAAAAACACTGAGATGGTATCTTTACTGACAAAAGCAAAACCCCAAACCTATGCCATGATGTTTACACTAAACCTAAACTGCACCATTTGCGATTGATACGATGCTGTAATCATAGTTTATTCGATTCCTAATCGAATAGCTCGCAGTGCGTCATATTTAATGGTAATTGGGTAGGTTTCCAGACTACATTTTCTACCCACTCTTATTCATTATTTTTGTGAGTAAATTTTCTGGTGATATAGACAACAAATAATATAATACAATATGTAACGTAAGAGAAAATGTGGGGTTATCAATCGATTGATTGTGCTGTCGTGAGTTGGTTATAATTAATTCAAAGTTATTTTGAAGGTGATGGTTTTTTTGGTATTTACTCAAACTTTCAATCTTTAAGAAAAGCGTATTGAACCCAGCTTGACTCTAAATCTGTGACTTAATTTATAGGTTGTTTATTCATTTATGGCCTTTAGTCCTGGAGTTGATGTTAATTTCATTTGTAGCTTTTAGAATACTTACCAGTTAGTGGAAAAGCAGAAGGCAATGCCATCTATCAGCATTAAATTGACATAATGACAAAGCCACCTAGCTTCATTATCGGGAACTACTTCCTAAAGAAAGTGACCTGTATTCTGTAATACATTGTATGCTATTAATTGTGTTATGTTTCATGTGTTGATTTATATATTAATATAGAATCATTATAAATAGTCCATTTATATCTTGTGCAAACCTATATTTAATAATAAATATACGTTATTAGTATTAAGCAACCTTCTAAAAGCATCCAAACCACAATGATTTGAAGCTTATAGATCACTGTGATCAAAAGGTCATTAAAGTAGCGTAACAACCAAAGCTTGCCATTCTTTGAAAGTCTGCATCCGTTGTTTAATTTCTGTCTCTAAAACGTTCAAAGAATTTTCTTGCAGGTGGCAACAGCGCACGGGCAACGGCCAGTTAAAGCCGAGTACCTCCAGCCGTCTACTGGGTGGCAAAGGCCGTCCATTCACTATTTATAACATCAAAGTTAGCCGTAAACCATTTGTATGAATAATTGCTAGGCGTAGGACTGGCCGATCACTGCTAATTGCGTGTAAATTGTGGCGTCTTACGGAAGCGTATCATTTTATTACACGGTTAAACAGCGAGCGTACTTGTTGCTTTAAGGATGCTTGAAAGAGGATATCGCACGTGAAAGTATATTGTTGGTTCTGATAGGACAGTAGATTTGAAGGTCTTTCGGGATTAGCGAAAAATATAGTATTATAGTATCTTAACTACTACATAGTTTATTTCAGCACCTACTGTGTTTATAATATTAGTATAGGTAGTCATGCAGACCATTTAAACATAGTTTGTTGACAAATGTCTCCAATAATTCTTCAATTGCTTTTACCAATGAGAGGTGCATCTGACATCTTATAATGGAAAATCTCCAACCACAATATTTATTTTTTATTTTTATTTTATTATATTTTTATATATTTTTGTAATATCTTAAATCTTTCCTCCCTTAAGATGTACTACGTGGGAATTAACTTAACAATAAGCGTATCACCCCTCCGACCCAACGTAGACGGCCGGCCTGGCGGTAAATTTGCTTTCAGACGAATTTCATACATAGATAACTGATCTAGTACTATCAGTTGGTTTCGGGTACCCGGCGCCGGAACCACGTTCACAAGTTGTTCTGATTGTCTGCGGAACGGGAATCGATAAGGAACTGAAACAAAGAAAGATTTCGGAACTGTGATTTGGATTCTTAGATCTGATCTGAGATAAAACTAAAATCAATATAAAAATGTATTGTTCCTGGTAAATCACCAATACCAATATTAACACCATAAACACTACTTACTTATCCGTGGTGCGTGTTTTATTGGATAATATACACAGTCTTCAAATCATCGGCAAACAAAAGAGCATATGACGTCATTAATATATGTAGCAAATTGTATAGTGCTCCAAGAATGGATCCCTACGGTACCTCAGATGTAGCTTGAATATAACCGGATAAAAACCTTTACACTGCATGCTAAAGTTTTTTGCAGCAAGGTACGAATCAAAGAAAATCAAGAAATTTGAAGTAAAGCCAACATGGAGTAGTTTCTGAAGCAGAATTTCATGATTATTCCGAGATCCATTCTATCAGAAGTCTTTGTAAAATCCGTAAAKATGATTTCTACCTGCCACCTGTCAATTATCTAATGCAAGCTCAGTAATAGCGATCAGATTGGTTACAATTGATTCCTTCGGTATAAAACCATGCTATGAATCAGATATCCGATCAGATTTTAGATGCAGACCATGCCCTAGGAAAATTGGACGAATGTAGAGATAAGTTAAAAATATCCCTAACCATGAAGGTAAGAATACCGTCTGAACCGGCCATATCCTCGCTCTTCAGCTTTTAAGAGCTCTGAACACTTGTTGTATAATATCAGGAATATGAAGACTATAATGTGTGTTTGCCGAATTACCCACTCAACGGAGATTTGTTGCAATTATGCTTCATAACGTTAGGGAGAGGTGATTCCCCTTTATTACTATTAACAAATGTCAAGAAACTAGTGCGATTGGTAGTGTCATGTATGAGTTAAATAAAGATGATCACAAAATCTTCTGATTTGTGATTTTTCACACTGTCCCGTTACTTATAGTTTCAGCCTATTTTTTCGCATATATACCATTCTTACTGTCATTGACTTTTTGGTCCTGCACTTTGCATGGTTTTTCTATCAGGAATATCATGAATGATAAAAAATAACAGACAAATGTTTAACTTACTGGTACATAAACGAAAATACAGTGCAAATAACTTGACAGTTTCCCACATGGTGCTGAAAAAAAGAAAGAGTTGCCTGCGAAAACCAAATCCTGCAATGCTAGAATTTATTATTGTGGAAATTTATCGTCCTGTATTTTCGAAATAACCGGTTTGCTGAAAATCATCAAAGGACAAGATATTCTTCGGGTAACAGCTTGCATTTCTTGTGTATGTTTACAGCACTCTGTGCATTTCTTGTCACAAATATTGGAAAATCAAAAGTATGTGTAGTATGTCTTATATTCTATGTAGACCCTACAGCGGCATGAGTATTTGTTGTGAACGACATGGATCATATTTTTAGTTTTATTCAGTTTCATAAATTTAATGTGACCATTGTTGAGTGTAATTTTATAATAGCGGTCTTTCTAAACTTATGCGATTGTGACCTGGAGTTTATAAATCATACTAGGACTCTGTCGAGACATATTTATTGTTATTTTTCGCAAGACTAATTAACACTGCAATAATTATTAAATGGACAGGTTGCAATTAATACAACTAATACAATATAGTGCCCTCATTTTTATTTTACTTAAAGGGCATTTGCCATAGTTAAGATAACTTTGATTTAAGTACCCTATTAGTTTATTTGGATATTAAAACTTCTTGCTTGAGTAACAGTCAAGATTTTTACTTGTCATTTGTGATGATACTGCCCACCGCCCAACCATTCTCACGAAGTCACTTTCGAACCCATCTCGCTGTGTTTAACTTGTCATTATTATTAGCCTTGATAATGAAAAAGTGCATTGTCCATGTCGGGCAAGGTAAATACCGCTCTGTGTAAACCCGGCATATTTGCTACCTAATCTAGCACTCGGGTGTCAAAGTATTTCGTTAATATTTGCCCATGCCCGTCTGTCAACAGATTCTTCGCCTTGGTTAAAATTTCGTAACGAGCACCTGCCATTAGGATGCCAAAGACGTCGAGGTGGGGTTTTAGGTGCGGGACACGTAGCGACACAATGGCAGGGGTTGTTACCAGCACTGATACACTTCCGGTTGCCACTGAGTCACCCCTATAAAAAATTACAAGTGTTCCGGCCTGGTCGTGATTAGAAAATTTTAAGTTGATGATTGTTTCAAACTCGAATCGTTTTTGTACATTCAGTTGAATAATTAAAATATTAGACAAGGAAAGACGATGGGCACCGCATGGAATAAGCCGAAGGGTTACCAGTGGCGTACTGACATGTATCTGGGGTATCTATGCAGCTAGCAAAAATAAGGAACATTGATCGGCGCCACTGGATGCATCCCGTGAATTGTATTATTTAATCATGTTGCATCACTTAGTTTGGGAAACATCTTTAATTGTTAGATAATAATATGTTTTCGGAAATATGGCTGTCGCTTAAAAATACGAGTTCAAACAAAATTTTAAATGTTGCTGAATAAGCGCAAAATTTGTTGTGGTTGACACTTCTTGTTAGACACCGTTAAAATGGCGGCACGTTTTGTATATGTGCTAAATGTTTAGTTATGTATCCCTGTCCTTCGTCATCTGTGGTTTGTTGTTGTGGTTTGTTTAACAAGTTTATGATAAGAATGTCAATTAGTGTTTCTGAACTTGAAGAACCCTAAAAACTTTTGGGAGGAGCCAAATAAGTGGTAGAATGTAGGTAGAAAGAAAAACAGCAGGAGGGGTTCTTTTTAGGTATATAATACCAAACATTCAAGGTATTATTCGCTGCGCTGTAAATTTTTTCCACAAGAACAACATTTTGGTACCTTTAACTGTAGAAGATGATTATTGAAATACACCCAACAATTATTTGATTTCTAAAATTTTGAACACTTTACATTAAGAGTGTTGTAAACTAATGACTTCAGATGGTTCCATATGTAAGAAATAATCCAGAGGGATTAAGTCCAGGGTTCCATTAGGACAAATAAAGTCCACTTCGACCAGTACATTAATTTCCATATTATGTCACTGTGACTAATTCACTGGCAACCACACTAGCACCATTGTGCATGAAACATTCTTTTTTGCCAATGGTAAAGATATCCTTAAAAAACTGATGTAAAGTTTACCCAAAGACCGTGTTTATAACTTAATCCTTGTTTAACTTCACAATTTTTATGAAGATCCAACTGGAATTCCAGCCCCCAATAAATATGTAGTCCCAAAGCAGATGCTCTCAGGTCGGTCCAGCCCTGTTTTCGGTAATTTTATACCTCACTTTAAGTATCCAGATTCATGATTTGCTGATTTGTATTATGTATTTTTATATCTTCGTTATTCTCAGTTTTCATTTTTTTGACAGTTATTTAATGTACAATTTCAACGTCTTCGTCGCTACTGATATGCTCATGACGAAAATTTAAAATATTAAAAATTGAAATAAATTAAGTATCTTGTTTAAACAAAATAAGTTACGAAATTACATACTTACCTTCAAAAAAATGTTAAAAGCAGTCGTGAAAAAAAAAACTGTTTTTACAACCGCCAATTGCAGTGATTCACTGTAAAGATTAAAATTAAACCAACGTAAAACAGTCCAGAGAAATCTCGCATCGAGTTATTTATTTGCTAATTACTTCCTGTCCCTACCCCGACTTTATTAAATCGAAGACATCTTGAAAATTCCCACTACAATTAATATTTTTACCTAAGTTAAATACTTACCGCTTTCTGAAAAGTTGTTTTGAATTGTCCTGCCTGTACTCATGAGGTCGAGGTAATCGAGTTTAACAAGTAAACTGTTTTATATGTTTTCTTCATGGGTTATCCAAATGTCCAAGTAATAACAACAAAACTATGTTTTGGAAAAACGGATACATCAATAAAAATGACAATAGAATTGGTAGACGTAACTTTTCCTGCGTTTTGTTCAGTTTAAACTTGTCACGTATATAAGAAAATGTACCTTAGTTATTCCTAATTCTGCTATTATAGGTAGGATTAATTAATTAACTGTAGTTAATTAAATATTTTGGTTATTTAGTCATTGTGGTTAAACCGTTGATTTTACGTGCTCTTAATAAATAAATTGATAAATCAGTTTTGATTAATTGATTGCTTTGACCAGTGATGACGAACTATGTTTATTTTTGACCAGCGGATTGCAAATTCAGGCAATAGCACAGCTCTTGACACTAATCGTTTTCTGCATAACTTCAACCCAAAGTACCGCACGCTATAATCAACTTCATACATTTACATTTCTAATAGAGGATAATAGCTGTGCACCCCGTTATGATTGTGGTTAATCCGCTGTGAATATAACTCGTTAGGGCCACAATGGGCCCACTTGTCGTACAATTTAATAAATATATAACCCGACACCCCACCGCCGATGAATACCTACCCCTTCGGTTGTATGGAATTATTATATCGAAACCACCTGCTACTAGTAGCGGATTTGAGGGTTAAGTGGTGTGAGTGCGGAGTTTTTTTCGGCATTGGGGTCAGCATACTCCCCAGTACTGTGAAAATGGATGGAGTGGTTTTCAAGATGTATGAAGCTATTGCAACGATTTTCAGATACAAATTAAGTAAACTGTATCTTCTGCCCGTATTAACAGTTTGAATTAGTGTTGTATTAAGACATTTTACCTATATAGGCCATCCCTCGAGTTATCTTTTTCCCTCATGATAGAACATACTACTCATTTGTCATTGTTTTACACAAACGTGTCTGGACAATAACTAAAAACAAATATCTGTGCATATTTGTCCCACTATCTGTTTAATTAATTGGTTTAGCTATTAACACCTAAAATAACAGCAGCATAATCTACAAAGACATAAACAGCAAAGATAATTGGAATACCTACAGATTAGTGTGTAATAATAAAACCGTAAAGGTTGTGTATATCAACGTGCAGCTAAAGCATATTGTGAAATAATATTAGTGGGTACCGCATACCGTAGCACAATATTAACAAATTAAATTTTGAGAACACACAAAATGCAGTATCGGTAAATACGTTTTCACATCTAACCACGATACAAAACCGAAGGATGTCTATATGGTGTGTTACTATATTGCATTTTGTGACAGAATAATAGAAAACGAGAATTATTTGCCTAGATTTAGCGATAAGGAAATTCATATCATTTTTAAGAATTAACATCTGGTAGTTTCGATGACGGTTATTTTAAGGAATATATCTATAAAGAATGCAAGAAATTTCACATTGTATTCTTGTATTCTTTTTGAAAATTGCAATGTGAGGAGGTGTAACTGCTATATTATGATACAAACTGACAAGTTTAAAGTTTCATCAATTTAAATCCAAAATTATTAGTACTTGTGGTACACCCTGGGCAATGTGGTATCATGCCTAAAGAGTCTACAACTTGGCCGCTGGACCTCTATGAGGATATCCCAGCATACAAGGTCGACATAATTGGAATAGAGTATTTCCTAAGAATACAAATTATTAAATTACAAAGCCCTTTTGACAGCTGCAACCCTGTCACATTATTTAATTGGATGATAACCGAATATATGCCGATGAACACTCTAGTGGGGATAAAGTGGGCTTAAGCATAGTTAACAGAATTTAATTTCTTACACACTTGTTCTACATGATAGCGAAATTTTAAACTCGAATCAACATGAGGTCCCAAAAATTTTGTTACGTCAACACTTTTTTTAATAAGAAGATTCAGTTTGATTTTCTTTAATACACAGTTTTTACAGTAACTAAAACACGATCTTGTAATAAAGTTTTGCATTTTGCTGGTACCGCAACACCGGTATTATCAGTTACAGTATCATTTACAATTAGACTACTAAAACTTCGAGCTATTCTAGATTTTGAAAACATATTCATATGAGATATGCCCGTTTTCTTTAAATACTTTAACTACTTACTATGTTTCGTTCCCGCAGTAAACACAAAATCCAATCTAACATAGGGTTACGTCTATCTTGATTATATAATTCATCTTTTACAAATTCATGTTTGGCTTTCGACTTTTGTTTCTTCCGCTTTCTTATATGTAGGAATGTTAGAGATTTGCAATAGTTTTGGAAACTGTCCCGTTCGTATTTACCATAATGTTTTTGAGATGAGCAATAATGGGTCTGGTTACGTCTTATATGGTGATTTTCACAAGATAGTTATGTACCGTATCCATTGTTTAGCTTTCAATGAGCTAGTAACTTGCAGCACTGCGTATCGGTCATACGATTACTTTGTGAAGGATTATAGTAGAAAGGTGTTTAGGGTTGTCGTCTACTCGTTTTTTTTTTATATTTTTTATCGTGATGACAGAATTTCTGGCACCTTGTATTAAGGTTCATTAGGTTTCATACAGCTTTAACTGGATTAGAGTTTTGTCGCAAAGTTGTTGTTTGTTTGTTTCTTCTTGGAACTGTTATGTAAATTTAATTTTCTATTGCTATGAATTAGTCCATATGTATATGTAATTTTTGGATTCATGTAGTAGGAAAGTCTGGATATCTAGGAAATCCTTTATGAAAGAATGAGACTAAATATAACATCTAAATTGGTACTACAGCAACTAATGCTAGAAATAATGACTGAATAGGTAAAAATAATAAAATTAAGAGTAGATAATATGAAATAATAATAGATACTTTTTTTATGCTTTTTTACCTCTTGTTTATGAAAAACAATGTATTTAAGTCAAACTAAAACTATTTATGTATCGATACGTTTAGTCTATACTTTTATTAACTTGAATTTTTTGAGGCATGTAGGAGAAATACGTCAATATTGGATATTTGCTGAACTGGCTTTGAATATGTATCAACATTCACCACCTACTTTAAAATTGTTTTTAATAGCAGGGTAGTAAAATTATGCACCCAATAATGAAAATAATTTATGCAAGAATTAATTTTCATTTTTTTCCAAATGGTACAATCAATGGCCATAATATCGCCACTGGTACGATTTTAATTCGAGGTCATTCCATAAAGTTTCTGAAAAAATCAGTCGTTTGAGCTGACACTTGTGGTGATCATATTGTTGGACCTTTTTTCCTCCTCGCTAGTTTGATTTATACTACTATTAGAGATTAACGTAGCCTACACTAAAGAGAATGATAATCGTTATTTATAACATAATTTGCTATTCTAGAAAGATGGATTTTTCTCTATATTATGCAATGCCTGTTAGCCAGTATTTAGACACATATTATGATATCCCACCAAGATCACCAGATGTATCTATCTCCTTCAAATTTTCTTGTGAAGCCATTTGAAAATTCGCAACCCGATTGTATTAAAAATTTATGTCAATGTATCGTACACGAATGTCATCAAATTATTGTGATAGCGATCATCTTGAAGAAATTCTGTTAGAAAGAGAATTTAATGGCATTTCAGCCTATGTTACTTACGTGAATAACCCTATTGTGTTTAGATGTCACCTTTGAAACGAAAATCGACATGTCCGAGCATTTTATGAAAAAAATGAGGAACAATGGGCATGTATCTTTTTTATGGGCCACTCTATATTTTGTACAGTTTGCCCTTATCCTATAATGAATATTTGTTTTACCTCATTCTCAGATACATTTTTATTTTATTAATATGCCCACCTAGATAACTTCTCTAATGTGTTTTTAATATACAGTCGACATATTTCATTTAAATGCTTGTTCCAAGTCTCGACATCCCGCGAAAGCCTTCAACATCGCGGTTCCAGGTTGTTCTTTCCCCACACACTTCGCAACAAGTTAAATGATCTGTAAACGTCAACGCATCCACGGGACAAATTCTTGGCGTCGTCCCAGTTTCACCACATGCGGGCCCTACCCTGAATGCCCCTCTAAACTCATATTTGTTTCAGCTGTGGGTTTTGAATGCGGACTCATTTTCTACCCTGATTGTGCCTTGCATATTGTATGTCAGTCGTCGTGACGTATTGCGACCAGGCCGGGACGGACAGTCGGTTATATTGCAGTGTCGCATCTAGAGCACACCAGGGCATAACGGTTAGGCAGTGACAGGTAGACAGGATGATTTCGAAAACGGACCGCTTTCGGATACAAAGAGCGGCGATAGTGGTTGTAAATTTTTTTACGTGAAAGGGCCAAAGACGACGCGTCTTTCCGTTATATCGAGAGAAATGGTCAGTTGGTTGGTTGTAAAAAAAGAGGTCGGGGTCTTGCCGCTTCATCGTAGTAGAAGTGTCCCGAAATCACTACTTCATCTCAACTTACAATAAATTTTTTCCGCACATTGAATGTTTTCGTCGAAAATATGCTTAAGTGGATTATGGTTAAATTAAAGTATTCAAAACAGCCACTCTAGTACTACGCGAGTTGCTTTTTGGATGACACGAACATTCTCACTGACATAATCACAAATACTTTTAATCAGAATGGTATACTCATTTGTTTGTACATGCTGGAGCTCAACAATAATGCAATTACAAATGTCGTTTCATACAGAATACAGTGAGATTGGCCCAACTACTTAAAATATTAAGCTCTTTGTAAATTATTTCACGAAAAAGCAATCTTTGTTCCGAAAATTTTTTGTTCTCTTTAAAGTTGCCTGTTTGTAAAATACTGTTTAATCAAATATACGTTAAAACAACTTAAGTTAGATGGACGTTTAGGATCTCTAAAACGATAACATTTGACGTTTCAGTATCAACAAGCAAGCTAATAATGATATTTCCATGGTTGTTTGCGGTTTATGAAGAAGTAAGGAAAACTATAATTCACTCGTATTTAAAAGGCCAAAATGCTGCGCAAATCGCTGACATATATTTAAATACTCTGAGAAGCATTATTAAACCGTACAAAACAACCTCATGTGTGGCTAAGAACCAGAACTGGAAGTGACCCAAGTTATTATTCCGATATAAATTTAAGAGCTGTGAAAAATTTTAATATATTGTATATAGATTCAGGCCACGGATAAACAATTTTTAAGACTCACAGGGCTGCCCAAAAAATTAGGATTTAAAACTTACAAGGTAAGCCTAAAATGTTTATTCGCTCCATAGGGAAAAGAAAAGCCTTTACTAACAAAAAGGCAAAAAAGAAATAGACTTTTGGCAGATCTTTGTGTTGTGTAGAGCGACAGTCGAAGCCGTGACATTAAAAACATGTCTGTGATATGCTGCTTGCATCAGAGAAATCCATGGTCAGCTGTTTCTGCTTATTAAGTCCTATCAGCACACTTACAGTTTTAAGCAGACAACACGACAGAGATTTAGTTTTCCTTATATTACTTTAAGGTGAGTGATATGTGTGGAACAAGAAATTGATATGGGCGACACAAATGGCATTTATAAGCCGTGCTATCCACCCGCATATAGTGGGGACCGGTATATCTATCGGCAGCCAGCTACATAGCAGGCATTTTTAAGTCTCTCAATCTAGGAAAGTTCTCGTTATTAAATTGCTATATTTACGTTTTTTGTTATTATCTACAACCGTTTCTTGTCTTTCCTTTATTTGTGCTTGCTCTTGGTTTAAAATACCTTGAAAACTTTTAGACAAGATTGATGATACTTATATTTCTTAGGTAGTATTTCCTTATCCTTATTTTATTGTAGTATATTTATTGTCTCTTTGGGTGAACCATCGCAGAGGGTGTGGAATATACACGTATTATCTCTCGTTCATTTTCTGGTTTGAAAAGATATTGTGATTTTGGAGTTCAGTACTCAAGTAATTCTGATGGGTGGTGCAAAATAAAATATTTTACGATCGTAAATTTGTTTATGCTGCCTCTCGGTAGTGTTATTAAATTTTCAAACTAACCATTCATTTTATCGCGTTCAATATAAGTTTTCCCAAACCTGTTCTATAAATCTCGCTTTTCGATCTACATTCCAAATAAAACGATGATCACATACGCGTTTTTTGTTCGCGTCAAGCCACTTCTGTCTGTCTGGATTTCCGTTCTCTGCAACGCCTTCAACTTTTGGTAATGACCCCCTCGTTCATCGCAGATGCGATCAGCCCGAAGAAATCCCCTAATTGATGCCGTCCGCGTCGCGTCCATTAATATTCTCAATTAAAATTATGCTCACATGTCTCGCGAGCCGGTTCATATCTCGGGGACATTATTTATAATTGGTGTTGAATTTATGCGTTTCATTTTTTGGCCGTTTCGGGCCCGAACGTCTTCATTAAGGCACGTCACTAATTTATTCGGCTATGTTCACCAGTCGATAAGTTATTGATCTAATAAAACGGTGACGAGCAATCACCGGATGACCTTTTTGCATAATTGGCCTTTTGTTCAAACGCGCTATCGGAAATTAGCTCAGTTACGATATAATTATGTTTATTTATGTTAATCGTGGAAATATAAAGTCGTGTCCCTTTGATTGTGCGTTTTTATGTGCCACAATTTTCGTATTCATAAAAACGATTGTGCGATGTTTGTTTATTGTTGCATGCGTGTAATAGTAATACAGGTTTAAGTATTTATTGGACTAAACTAGCTATAATAATGCCCGTTTTGTGTAATAGAGTGGTGTATTATGTTTTGACTGACAGTCGTGCCTCCCCCTTTAGTGGCTCACTACAATAATAATCGCAGATATCCTTTTAGGGGTGCCGCAGTTCCCTTATTTGTACGTAACAGGTTTTCGTGTGTTATTACGAGTTATCAGACTAACAGGTTGGTCTTTTACAGTAGTTCCTTCTCCAGATTTGCATTATCTTTTATATTGAATATCTGGTGGAATAAGTAATGCCAATTGGTCAAGCTGATTGAGAACAGTTATAATACTTTTAATTTGGTAACATACTGACTGGTATGTATCTAAGGACCTCAATTTTTAGGCGCCTGGGCATCGAGCCAGATTTTCATCATTCTCATAACAGACATTAAGCTCATGCCATTTAACTTGACGATGATTTTTAATTGTGGAATTCTTTACATTATTTTTGACGCTTCTAAAAACCAATAGAAATTTTTAATTTCATCCCATGTGTGTACCTTTTAGTCAATCAACCACTGATCTCTAAATATTTAGAGATCAGTGCAATCAACACACTATTATACTGGTAAGAACCACAATAGCTTGTTATCACTATAGTAAACTATAGTACTTTGTTTTTATTGATTGACAACACATATTTATCAAAGTTTGTCATCATTTATGAAAACGAATAAGAGTAGATTTAGCGCGTCCTCAATTGACGAACTCAGAATAACGCAGCAGAGCAGAGAGCAAAACAATGTTCTAAAATCCTCCACGCAGGGACACAACATTTATAATAATTTTTATGTTCAAAACTTTAATACAGCTTAATTTTGATAGTTTATGGTAAAATGTCAGCATTTCTGCCACTCCTGGATACACCGCCGGGCCGGTCGTCTATGCTCATAACTAGTAGTGCCACTGCCTAGCGCATGTTAAGGATATATAAGGCCTGGAGTTGAATGTTATATAAGTAACATTCATATTATTTTCATGTTTCCTTGGTGTTGTTGACATTATTGGTCCATTTCAGTCTCTTGTTTCTGGTATGTCACGAGATATGTCATATAACCTGATGGATTCTTCCTTGATTAATTTTTTGTTTTTTGTCACTTTTATCCATTATTCATCATTCTTCCCTGATCTCTGGATTATCCTTTCTATAGTTTTTTTCCATGTACAGTACGGTCTACCTTTTTTTAGTTTGTCTCCGCTTAGCTTCCAGGCCTTTCTTAATATGTGGTCTACCTCTTTCCTTTGGACGTGTCTGCCATCCAGGAGTTCTGGTGTTGATTTTTCTGCTCTTCATTTATTGCTTTAGCTAGAAGTTCTATAATACATTTCTGAGCCTTTCTCAAGCCTTTCCTATTTGCCTTTGTAGTTGCGGCGTTTTTCACTCCATACGTCATGACCATTGTGCTTTATGTTTCTCTACGAATAGTAATATCGCCATGGTTATTCTATGTACAGTTTTGATCGTTCTCTAACCGTCTCTCTGCGGTTATGTAAGTACCTAAATATTTCATTTTGTTTGTTGTTCTCAAAGTCCGATTTCCTATCTTGTATTTAATTTAATGTTGCTCTTCGTATAGTTTATTGCCAGTCCATTTTTGTGTTCGCATTCTGCCTTGTCTAAGAATAGTTCCAAGGCTTTTTTCCTTCCCCGCCATTACTATCAGGTCATCTGCATATCCAAGGAGTATAGGTAGTGCTATTTCATTCTCCTGCTTGCTAAGGTTTACCATGTTGATTATGTTTTTTTTTGGGAGCTTCATTTAGTACGATGGTGAAAATTCGGGTAGATATTGGACATACCCGTTTTACGCCTCTGTTTTTATGTTTCGTTGGTATGATTTGTCCGGACCACTGCATTGTAGTATTTTCGTGCAGACATGCTTTTATTATCCCGTTGATTAAGTAGTGAGGGAGCCCTTTGTCCCTGAGGATTTGTGGCACTTTATCGTTTTAAAAGTTTTATGTAGAACTGTTGCCAGACGGCAGATGTAGAAGTTCTGTCGAATTTATTTTAATCTCGTGTGATATTATAATAACTGCTCTGTTTCAGTTGCAACAAAATATAGCTCTTTTTAAATACCGATTTACCTCCTTTAACGTTACTTTTCGAATTTTTGCAAAAAACCTTATTTTGAATTTCATGCGTCGACACTCGGCATATGTTTAAAGTCTGTGGTTAGTATAGGTATTCAGTTCTCGACTGGAAGACATGTCATAGCAATGTCACTGATTTGGTAGAAATTATTGTAGCTGATGTCTCTTACTCGTCATTAAAGGTCATATGTACAAAAAACGACATAAATTATTCTTTGTTTACCGATGCTTCTGCTCGCATTCGTCATGAAAACAGAATATCCCTACAGTTTGTGTGAAAGCCTGTTTTAATACTTTTTCTTCACTCCAGCAAGTTGCTTGCCATTCAAACACGTACCCTTCTTAACATTTAACCCCATTGTGTAGTGCAGCAAGGAAAAAATTTCGAGCTTGTCGGGCAACAACTACCTGAATTCAACTCGATTCAGGCAAACAGCTCTTCGATATTGAGTAGGTGTTGTGCCCTCTACGTCGTGAGAAAACCCCTCGGGACGGACACAAAAGGGGCATTTCGTACTCCGCACCTGCAACCGTCAATGCTGTCGCGAATATTGTACCTGTCGGTAACGCAAGACGGTCTTCAGTTGCAGATGAAAAGGAGTTTTAATCGGCATGAGGGGATGTTACGTAACTCGAGTAGTGTTCGGATTGATGTAAGGAAAATAGAGTTTAACAGGATACGCCCTAATTCTATTACTTGACATTTGGAGACGAGATTTGAACGGCTTAGGTGTGTACCACTGCGAAGACTTTTTGGTCTGCTTTCTGAGTTGCACAAATTAACTGAATTGCTTTTAAGAAAAATTTGAGCACTTGTTACGTTTGTGGAAGATATGTAACTGTTAAAGTCATATATCTCGTGATTTTCAAAAGTGAATAAAGGAATAGGCATTTTCAGTAGCTGTTGAGTTTGCTGGTATCGCTAGTCTTCAATAATGCTCATTAAATGTATTCGATCATTASCACACCCAGTTGCAATAAGCTTGATCTAATCGCCAATTGTACATGCAGTATGTATTTGTATTAATTAACTCAAGTGCCTCGTTTCTATACTAATTATATAATAACATATCATTATCATATCATGTTGAAGATTTATTATCATATAGGGGAATTATAAAGGTATACCAATTGCGCTAGTAATTTTGTTCTTAATTTCTAGTATCAAATAGTCTTAATTTGTGATTTCTATTGGTAATTTAAGAGAGAGAAAGAGAGAGCATGCTAGCACGATTTTTTTTAAGAGGCCCGTTATTCATCTTACATTTCCTACCAAATTTGTTTGTTYAGCAGCAGCTTTATTAATACGTCACAATCAGTTTACAGTACTAATTGGTTTTGTATTGACCTTATCTATCCTTTATAAAACCAATATAAAAATGTAGTAGATTTAATTAAATCTGGAGACCAGGGAACGGAAAAATGTATGTGGATAAATTTGGTTCACACAATTTGCCTGCCCTCGTGCGTAATAAGCGGAATAACCATCATTTTGAAGCCACATTACATTGCGTGTGTCAAAAAATACATATACCGAGAGGTTTGGTAACCTATTTCTCAAAAATTTGTAATAAAATTAGCCGMTTAAATTTGAAGGGCTCAACTAATTACTTGATTATTCAAGATACCGGTCCACCAATTTACTTTGAAGCGATGATGTGACCTTATTTCTCGCATTGGATGTGGGTTTGCAAAAGCATATGTAGCAATGAGGCTTGGGAATGTTTATGCATTCACCTTTTTATTGTGCGTTCTGTTGAAATAATAAATAATAATAATAAATAAAACATTAAAAATATTACGTTATTTTAAAACCTCCCATCAAATAACCAATTTTTAAAAATAATTATTGAGGATGACAAGAGTTTTACTTAGAGTTCTTGTTTACCTTTATTTAACAGAATAAACAATGCTCGAAGCAATGGAGATTTTCAAAAATAGGGATGAAGAGAAGAGCCTAAATGAGAAGGGTTTTAAACCAATATTTCGAACAATAGTTACACAACCAACAAAACACCGAGAAAAAGATAAGGAGACGGAAGTATCGGATGGTACATTGACACTGAGCAGCTGATTTGAAAAATACATGAGGTGGTCATTCAAAATGTTATTTGTGTTATACAATTTCAAAATTTGTAAATTCTTACACCTGTATGGTTTACATGTTAGGATAATTAAGCAAACGTAGCTAAAAAGTGAAATGTTAACAAATAAATGTAATAAATAAAATTGTAGGAGCAGGCTGATGATGGTGTTACCCGAAACCCATACCTGTGAAATAAAGGTAAACAAGAACTTTGAGTTATCATTAGAGGGAAAATATTTTAAAAATATTTTTTTAAATTTAAATTAAATCTCACTAAAAAAAGTAGGGTATACTTTTACAATCTTTTTTTAAAGATAATGATTAATAATAATATATAATGAGCGTTGCGTAATAAAAATTGTGACATAGAGGAAAGTGTGAAATATTCTGAAAGAAAGCTATAGAAATCATCGTTTTGTTTTAAATGTCTTACTAACTGCTTCCGTTTCCTTATTTCTGTCCATTGAACATGTTTGTATCATACAGCCTTTGTTGATGTATTTAAAGTAGACAGCATGAAGTTTTAGGGTGCGACAAGACATACTGAGAGCCCATTTTTAAGCGTTACTTTAGAGGAAGGTGTGGTGGCTAAAATAATGACATGATGTATGTATAAGGTTAGATTTTCAATATTTATCATGGATTGCGGAAAACTTAGGGATTTTTTTAAAAAGTTAAAGGCTTATTTTATATTTTAAATATGGATTAATCAGTCTACTCTCTACTCTCTTCACGTATCAGTTTATTACAACAGTTTTGCTGGAAAGTGCTCTGTTACATTGTACGGATATTAACAGCATGTTTTACGAATGCAGTGACTGAGACAGACTTGCTACGAAGCCAGAGATGGACGGAGCAAGTAAAGTAGTAATAAGCGAATATTTTACAACCTCAAACAAACGCAACCGCGCGAGTGCCAGATCTTCCGCTTCGTGAAGCCTCGTCGGAAACAAAAGAGCGGGGACCGGCGTGTTTTGTTTTCAGGACGGGACTTATTAATCCTCATTAGCAGGAGGTTTACGTACGAGAGTAATTAGTATTTCTGTCATACCCATTCGCGATATGATAGTTAACGAGCTGACGTATTCACGGCGGGCAGCGGATCAATGGAATTCGATTCATCTYCGCGATAAATACAATCGACGTCCTTTTCAGCAAAAAGTTACGTGATGAATACCGTTGAGAACGGGCACTATGTTTGGATGCATTAAGAAATTAAAGGCTTCTGCCCATTTCGATTTTCCAAGCTGTATATTACATAACTTGTAGGCACCTACTTAGTTTGCAAATTTTATAATAGCTTTTTCTTGTTGCAGAGGTTAACTGTATTAAATGGGGATGAATTAATGTCTATAATATGAAGAAAAAATTATGTTACCCAGATATTAAAATATCACCCAAGAAGTAAAATGTGTCGTAAACAATGGGCGATAGAGTTTCAGTAGGTTTTTTCTTAGCTGTAATTCCCGAGGTAATTCTTACATGTTTCAATTAAATTCGCTGACATTCACAAATATTTGGTACATGAAAATAAGACACTGAACTTTCTTTTACTATCAACAGTAGATGTCGATTTACTACACAAAAGCTGCACATACATCTTGAATTAGCACAAAAATAATGTATTATATAAATTACTATTAAATAATAAAAGAAATGAGCAGTTTAAATTCCATCCGTGGAAATAAATATAGAAATAATTAACTGCATACAAGTATGTTCTTGGTTTTGTGAATTAGGCTGGGATAAAGCAGTTGTACGGGACATAAAGTCGATATCTATTAATTTTTAGGATTCCTTCAATCGTAATTTCAGGATTTCCTTCGTTAATATTACACTGGTTCTTGTAGGGATCAAGTATTTCTTGGTATAATCGTCAACCTTTGTTCACTGAATGAATTATTATTGTATACAGGGTGTTCCATTAGTGCGTATTTCTCCTGTATCATCGAAAGAATTAAAGATACGAAAAAAAATTTATAAATTATATACGCTTACACAGGGTGGTCCATAATAGCGCTGTAAGCACTAACTTTCTTATTTTAAATAGAACACTCTGTATATTATTCAATTTTTGGATTCTGCGTTGAATTTTATGGTAACTTTTTTACCATAGTTAGATATTATAATGTTATAATAACACTTTTCTAAAAAAATACGTTTGTAGAGATTCACAGAAATAAAGATATTTTTTGGATAAAAATTTGGCAAATGTAATTTTAACTAATTAAATATTAATGTCTCGACACTAGTTTTTATTGTTTTACTCATACAGGGTATTTACTAATTGATGCTAAACAATTTTGATTTGTTCTTAAAATAATGAAATTTTTTGTTACTATTGAAAAGCTCATCTAGTAGCTCTTGGAAAAATGACCAAAAAAACAAGCAAATTTGTTAAATTTGTCAAAGTGATTGTACCTACTCGGTAAGATATCCGAACAGAAGGCACCGCAAATGTCATTGTTTTAGCGGTTAAAGAAACGATTTTTGAAAACTGATAGCAGCTGTAGTACAGAGACCTACTTTACCGATTATCTGGTCATTTAGTGAAAATGCATCATCTAGTGGTGACTTTACGAACTATGGTTGATACGATCGGTAAGTACAGACACCTACATTGCCGTTGACCTCATTAGAAAAGCTCAGTGAAATAAAACTACTTTGAATGAATAATCTTTGTTATATTTATTTTAGCTAGGGATTTTTTGCCAAATGGTTTGTATTACGACGTAAGCCCTTTCTTTGAAAACCCCGTTACTTGAAGTAGTTTATAACGTTTGTAACATATTTTATAATTGTAAAATTCGCCAGTAAAACTTTACAAACCCAATAAGCGGATAGGATAGAAAATAGCAAATCAGTATCAAGTTGTACAGTTCCATAAGCTGTTTGAGAATATCTTTAGTTGTCTGTGAAAGAAACCGCGATGCTTAAGCACAACTGAAAGAAAAAGATTAAGCTACTAGTTATTGCGTTTTTTAGAATGCTTTTATATGAAAACGACTTGTCTGTGTGTTGTGTGTGTAAATCCGGTCCTCAGTCTGTACGTCATGCGAGTACAGAGATCTATATTGCTGAGGTACAGAGACCTAACTATTTAATAACTAACCTAACCGACCGTAACACTTCGCAATTATCATTTTTCGTTACTAACTGTAAGTACAGAGTATGTGTCATTGTGTGAACAGTAAAAGTGTAAAAGATTTATATTGGAGAGAAAATATAATACTAATTGACAAACGATATGCAGTCTCTTATGTTGCTTATGACTAAAAAGTAATAAATAAAAAATAATTGTTTATATATTTTTTATTCGTAAGGGAAACGGAGGCCTGCTGGCACCTGTAAGTCGTAATCATCCGAAAACGAGCATTTAAAAGGTGGCCCACAAGAAACGCTGACCGAGGCGAAAAGTATTATTGTTAAGGACATCGTCTGGTGGTTTTCAGGTCCGGTCCGAAAAGCGGCGACCCCAACCTGCCCGCCCGGGGACCGGTTTTCTCTCCGTCGATTATTTATCCGTCGGTTGTTAGCTGCTCATGATTATGGCTGTTTTTACACGTTAAATGTGGTTTGCTTGTTGGATTTTATGGTCCCGCATAAATTAATATTTGGGCAGTTGCCCCCTCCACCGTTGGACATAAATAAAGCGCTAATCGTGTGTGAGGAAGACACTAAAAAGTTCTATTGGGCAAATATTTGATAATCGTACCGGTGAATTAAATACGGGTGCCGGTTTGTGTTGGTATCGAGCAGGTAGGGCAAGTCGGCAAGAGTGACAGCTCACGGCCAACTCCCACGTAGTTCAGCCACTTAGCACGTAGCTCCCGCTTTCCAGCGGACAGAAGAAACCCGACCGTTGTTTCTGGGACATTTGTAGATTTTACCGAACAATCTTTTGGCTTACTAGTGTCTGGGATGTCTTTTCGTTACTTTTTACTTTTCCAAGCACAGTAGTAGTGTTTATTGTTGCAATTTTAATAAACAATTATCCATTCTACAAACTAATTGTAAAAGCATCAAAGTGTGCTAAGGTCAGACACCAGAAGCTCAGCCGCTCTGGAATTCTTCTGTCATCCAGACCTACTAAGATAATGAATTTAAAATTAAATATATAAACTAAATACTCGAAAAAGGGAGATCCAGAGATCAATAAAGACTAAGCTAATGACAGAAGTTTCGAAAATTTGGTAGGTAGAAAAAAATCCTGATTCAAAGCTAGAAGTTAAGCTTGTTTAAAGAGAAGCAGAATGAAAGAATAAAGAAAAGAACATTACGATGTTGTAGTAATATTGCTCACTTAACAATTTGTCTTTGGTGTATATTCTAAATGTACTATATTTTATTGTACCGGAAAGCCGGCCAGTTTTAATAATTCTGGAAATCAGCTTAACCTTTCCAAAAGTCATCTAAAGTAGGTAATAAAGAACACATACCTGTTGTATATTTGTGAATGAAACTAGATTTTTTTAGAATTAAGCTGAATTTAATGTATTATTTATGCCAATTCTCCTATGAAGAATATTTTTATTATTTATTAACAATTTTTTTGCAAGCTTCGCATAAAATTAAAGTACTTCAGTTTTTATAACTTTTAAATACCATTGCATCCTGGATTCGTGCTGGTCTATTGTACATTTCTTTTTGTTCTAAAATACATGGCAATAGAAAGATTTTTAAGGTCAGTCAGGACCTGCCAAAAACGTAAACTGCATAACTTAACGTATCAGTGCAGATTTAATTTGATTTTACCTACGTTGTGTTATTTTTTAAATGAAGTGCTTTGAATGCTCTGGTTACTCACGTAAATAGGGAGGATTCATGTAATCATAAATAATAAGTACTAAACGAACACCTAATTTAATTTAGATTTGAAAAACGAGTTCAGTTTTCGATATCACTTCCACTCTTTAAGATTTAAAACTGAAGAGGTTTTCATTATGGCCTCAAGAGCGTCATCGTTAATGTTAATAAAAAAATATGAGTAATAGCTGACATATTGCTGACCGAGCAGAGTGAACCTACTTACTGGTACATAGTGTCAGATACCTGTAGGGGTCAAATTGGCGGATACCTGCGTAGGTGAGGGAGTGAGAATAGAAAATAAGCGCTGCATCGGAACAACGTTTCTGGTACAGAGGCAGCTTAGCCCTATTTGTCATTACCATTTAACACATAATGAGGTGTTCATATTCTAAGACCTAATGTATTAACATTAGACGTAGGTACATACTTATATATACACATACTTATACCTATGCTCAATACAACGTCAAATGTCCAATATCGGAACTGTCCGAATCAGTCGAATCAAAGTCACTTTCACTGTCGCTGTCGGCTTGAAAACTAATTATTATATCGTCACATATAAAATCCAGTAAAGGTTCCTTAGCAGCAAAAAAATCTTGAGCTGTTTTGACATGTTGGCAAATTAAATTCGTCACATTGCTTGCCCAAGCTTGCCCAAATTGAAGTCTATGTTTCTGTGTGCAACAAAGTGCTTCATTGCGACCCAAACCATCTCAATGGGGTTCAAGTGAAGGGTAACGGGGTGGAAGTTGGAGAATATCGTGGCCCTTGTCATTTAGCAACTTGTCGATGACATTTGTTTTGAAGCCTGGGTTTATGGAGTTTAATCAACTCGTACAATTCGACCTTTAACATATTCGGTGAAAATGAAATATTTCTTCTTCGCAACAATTCCATCATTTCTTCCTTCCTTGCACACATATTAGGGCACTTTTCGACTTCCACATTATGCTAAGGCGCATTGTCAATCACCAGTACACTTCTTCGTGGCAATTTTTTTTATAGTTTTGGAAGTTCATTTCACTGTGGTAAAAACCAGTTTTATTTTGAAACCTCAGATAAGCGTTTGGTATAATATAAATCCATTTTCGTTTCCTACGTTTAAAATAATAAACTTTTGGCCCTTAGACACAGGTTAGCGCAAAAAATCGTTTGTACCATCGCTTCAGGTTTTCATGGAATGAATGGATATACGAGTATGTCTAATCTATGTATATTATTGGTCTATTTGCTTGATCATATTCGGTTATCCTACGTAGATAATTAAGACGCATCTGTTGAATATATAGTTTTTCCCTAAGCAGCTTGCAATTACTTTTTGTCTTCACTCATCGAAAACCCATTTTCTTCATCATTCGTCTAATACTAGTGTCATAATTTTTTTGCGAAAACTTCTCAGGTTTGGCCGCACAAGTTTTTATTTTCAGTTTCGAACTAAATTCCATGATAAAATTGAAACGCACGCTGAACTTGGGTAGGTATACATTGAACACACATTTCTAATGGAACGGTTATATATTTTTTCAAAATGCAGTTACTCGAAATTTAGGAAAGGTTTCTACCCCTATCTTCTGAGAAAAATCCCGTAATTTTAATCTTTACATTACGATTTAATGCATAACTTAGGACAGCCCCGATAAAGTAAGTGAAAACTACCTGAATACAACCCTTGTATTCTAAGTATAGTTGCTTTAAAGTCTGGGCCCAAAATGAGCTCCGATAAGCGGTTGGTTTACTACCTACCTCACAGATATTTGATAGTACCAGTACCTTAATTACTTAATTGAAAATTATCTTTACCTATATCAAAATGGAAAAAAGGAATACATGGCATGAACATGAACACTTTCTAAAAATATGTGTGTGCCTACTCTTTGTTGGTGTCTAACTTCTTTTGACCGGAAGCAAAGGGGTTGTTTTCAGCAGTTACACTTGCGTCTTCGTGGGTGTATTTTTCTGTAATACAGCTCTGGGTCCCCTGAACACGAATAGCTATGTGTGCCTGAAGAATTCGTGAACGTAGTATGCAGCGACTATCAGGCGACTTAAAACCCTAAGTAAAGGTTGGAAATTGAAAGTCCATTGAATAGATCTTAATGACACTGTTGCGACTTACTGCAGCTTTACTCGCCATAAAAATCATATTGATATGAAATAACCCAACGTTTTAATATTTATGAATTAATCATTTACTTGTAGGTATATTTATTTGTTTTMTCTGTTTTTACGATTCGGTGTTGCCCTGWCTTGAAGATGATCATCCAGGTTACAAACAAAACAAAATATATTMATTATTGTATGTGACTTGTTAGGGATTTTGGAAACATAGTGCACMTAATTCGAAAATGTAATCGGTTACATCTGTTTTATGGGCGCTGTTTTTTTTCAACCCTCGATGGGTTCTAAGAATAGGTAAGACCCATTTAAATAAAAAAAATATTAGTATTATTATTATTAAAAGTGGAGTAAAGTATTACCTACTCATTCTGTAGAAAATCGCCAAAACTGTTGAAGCATTTGTCATATCATGACGCTGGCTTTTGGATACCTTCTTCTTCAAGGAATCGTGCCGCCAACCCGGTCAAGTAATTTTTTTGGAGCATTTCGTTGGTGGCAAAGTATTATCTGCCATGAAGCAAAGGACGACAGCGATGATAGTAAAGGAATATTACGTTGCCTGATTTACGAGTAGAATAAACGAAGATGCATATTTTTGTTCGGTAGTTTTGGACGGACAAAACTTTGTCACCAAGGAAGGATTCCAGTAGGCTGTCAAAATGCACTTGACCGAATTGGCGGCACAGTTCCTTGAAGAGGGCATTTATAAGCATGTCACGATATGACAAATGCTTCAATTGTTTTGACGAATTGTAGAAAAATTATTAAGAATTTAACCAGCCTTTAATAATAAAGTATTTATTTTTTAATGTAAAAGGATCTTATCCAAACCACAAATATCTTACTAATCTTGGCCGTCATTTTCGTTTCCCGTTTCCGATGTGGTAAGCAATACAGTTCTATTGCTAACTGTGTGGGATCCCCTTTAAACCACGGCGGTCTCAACTTGTCATTACATAATTACCATCTATCGCCGTGGGACGTGTCCTTTGGGTAAAAATTACCTTTTTACTTATATGTAATTTTATCCGTTTGTCATTTTAAAGTTGTCTAATGGGGAAACTTTTGTGAGTTTTTGACGGATGAAACATGATAAAATTAAGACTTCGCGAAGGTAGTTTACCGGTAAAATACCACCCAATGTGGGCTATGATTGGGTTCAAAACAGCTGGCGCAATTCTCTCACATAGGCACGTGACATCCCTCCACTGGATTTACCATTTGGAGCTGGCCATCCTGTGGTAGAAACCATTCCCTCCTGTCAAGTCTTAACCACCTTGACCATCCGTCTGATTGACCTGAAGTGTAACATACTACCAACCTGAAGAAGCCACCTAGTTCACGCTTTGGCGATAACGTAGCCACCTGGTTAATGTGGATTTCCAATATGAAGACTTTGAGCACATCGCGTTCATGAAGGAACCACCCACCTGAGGCAACTCGTAATCGTGTTCTGTCAGGCGATTTAAGGATATTGTTAAAAGAAGTAAATTATTGTCCCTCTTCTTCACCATGCCCAGTAGAGAGAGAATGACACCAAAATTAGACACACTTAAACAACCAGCAGTAGCGACCGAACATCTGTGATATTTTCAAATTTTTATAATTGTAAAGAGTACAATCTGTAAGCAATAACACTTGACAAAAAATATCCATCAACTCCATATTTCTTACAGACGAAAAGAAAACGTTTTATACTTAGTCTTGAGATTTTCCATTCGCAATTTGTCATTCTCGCGACGACGTGTTACTCCGCATTAGTCTCGGCGGAGATTTCAACTCGTAAACCCCCTGGTGAATCATTGATCAACCGATCGGCCGATAAGTACGTTAAGCATCCCGGTAAATATTTGAGGGAGGCTTAGCCCACCTCGCCTCGCCACTTCGCGGGACCATCAAATATGCATGCTGCACTTAACCATCACCTGAACGCGGGGTTTGCATATACGCGACTTTCCTGCGCTTCTAATTCTTCACCTGTGTCGGGGCCGCCGCCAGCTCATGTCGAAATGTAATTCAATCACGCCGTATCAGAGCACGAACGCGTGTTTTCAGACAGGCCCTAATGGCTTCCATAATAAGTCGGGATTGTGCATGCCGAAATCGAATTACGTGACGAGAGATGTGGGCGATTCTTCATTTCGGCGGAGGTCCTTATTGCACGTACCATAAAGTGAGAGTCCACATTTCTGGATTCAGTTCAAGTGGATTATCATTTATAGGCGCAGTGCAATACTAATTTTTTTTTTAGATATTTCAGTAAATACAGCTCGGATTGTCATCTTTCAAAACATTAAGTGAAAAATTTCCTCAGTTCAAACGGCAAACGGTCTTAAATAAAATATTTGTGCTGAAACAAACGTGCATTGTCTTTTTTCAGACGCAGACTGTACCCTAAATCCGCATGTGTAAAATTAAAATAATACCATGAGTGAAAAGCTATTGTCTCACAATGGATTTCTCGGATAGAATTCATTACTCAAACAACTCGCTGGCTGTCTCTTTTGATGTGTCTTTTTAACCTATTCACAGTTATATTTTCGAAGAAAAACTATTTGAAACGATGTATCAAATTGTCAGCAACGTTTTATTTTGTGTTAGGTACGTATACGATTTCCTTTTTTGTATTTTGACATACATTAGATGTATTCTTAAGTTTCCTYATGCAAATCAATTCACATAAGAGAAAGACAAGGCTTAGAACCTTCTTCTCAGCAAGCTGTCGATTCTCGCATTTTGTCTTTCAAAGTGTTGAAGTTAGTACAAAACCTTCCAGACTATCATAACTTCCTTCCGAATTGATTTCCGACAACAGGGAAACGCGGTCTTCCATTCCACGGGTCCTCGATGTCCAGTCCAACGATTGGGAAGGAAGTACCTTATCAGGGTATTTACGAACCGCAACGCCTTAGTGCCCCGTCTTGCTGGAATCAGATTATTTTCGTTGTTTGGAAAATAATAACGCTGATATTATATCAAATCTTGAAAAATTTAAATAGCGAGCGGCAGTTAAGTTACCTTTAAAAAATAAACTTCTTCCAAATCATCTTTACCACACCACACTATAACATTAAGAAAAAGGTTGGTTTTATAAAAGAAATGTGTTATTTAAAGCATTTGGTTCTGGGTTCTGGTAACAACGTAACATAACATGTTGTTCACAAAACTGTACGGGCCGAATTGTATCGTCCTCATTTTACTCATTTGTTAATTAAACTTTACAGGGCTAATATATTTTTTTAACAACCCAACACGTGATTATTGGGCTACCCATTGTGATTTAATGGCATTTGTCGGGTCGATATATGTGACGATTTCTTTACAACATATTTATTTTACATTTGGCTGATTGTGGTAGATAAATCTTTTACAAATCCAATTTGGCAAGTTTTCAATTTGCTGACTGTGTCACTATTTATCTTTTTATCATGATATTCTTGATTAAAAACTTAACATGCTTCCTCATAGGTTCTAAGTCTATCACCAAAATGAACCATAATCAAAACTTTTATTCTTTCAAATCATGTAAAAAGCACTATTGTTTTTAGTTAGCCAGTCGTTTTAAAATTGTTGTTAGATTCATAAAGACTGCTGCAATTTTTTTTAGTAAAGTTGTTATTCAATATTTGTTCTCCAAATTTGTTATTTTTAATTTTTTCTTTATGGGATATCTTTTACAATAAAAATCATACTTTACTGTTCAGTAGAGAACTGGAAAGTGTATCGAAAAGTGAAAAAAAAGTTGGGGTTCCTATTTAAAAAATGAAGATAACGTCGTGGTTTAAAATATAAATCGACCTGTTTGAGCGTTTTCGCAAAACATTACAGAAATATATTATCAATTACTCTATACTCTAATGTCGTTTGAAATTTACGAATGTCTTAGTCAAGTTTACCTGTTTCTCCATGTAACTTTTGCAATAAATCCTTTTTAGCACCAAAGACATAACTTTAATGCACAACATACAGCTTTTTATTATTAGTTGAAGTACAGTCTAAAATGAAACTAATATAAAGTAAAACCAAGCGTAAATTGTTTTCTAAACTATGTACAGTTGCATCTAAATTTTAGATAAAATAATGCTTAAGTGCAGTTCAAGCTACATCCTAAACAAATTGAATCCTAAATAAATCCTAAATACCAACAACCGGAAGCTGTATATCTACATGTAGGGGCTTTGGTAAAGACTCAATTTATTCAAGGTATTTATCATACGARTAGTATAAKACGCCCGAGAGAAAAAAATACAAACCAATAAGCGAATGAATACCACCTGTGAGATTTACTTAACTGGCAGGTTTTTTTTTCATGTAAATGACATATTTTTATGAATGTACTTACTCTATGAATACATTTTGAATTTAAACAATCCTATCATCAGTAATAAAATATTCCTTCTTAGAATCTACACCTTGTGGTCTTCTACTTACCTGTGATTGATTCGTATTAGCAAAGGTTGCTGTATTGATTTTAGAAAAAAAAAATAATTTATATGGTTGTCTCAAAAACGAAATAAATTCTAACGAAGTTGGACGCTTTAAAGAGCAGCAGATATTTACATACTAAGCAACTATTTTAAATGGGCACCCATTTAATTATCCCGAGATAAATAACAACCAATAAAACAAATATAAAATCATCTTTATTTCCGCACACCAAACGCGCCGACAGAACGAATCGAAGAATTATCACGTTCCTAAAACCAGAAAGCCATTAGATTTCTTAATGCCGCTTAGTCAATTTGTACCCGCGATGTTTTACAAGTCGTTCCTTAATGTTATGTGTGAACCGAGAGAAGATGTAGATTTTATTATATTCGCGGTGCATCGGAAAGATAAAAAGTATTGCACAACGCTCGCATTAAGCCTGGTAATGGCGCATTCCGGCCCATTCAGCAGAATCGCTGGAATTTTGCAAGAAGTTGTCTGCCGGCGACACAGAAGCATCCAGCTCTTTTTTTCCGGACGTGCCATTTTCGTAGACAGCGCATTTAACTGCTTCGGAGTAAATTAAACGGAATCGAAGTGTTAATAGAAAAATTGCACATCGATTTTGCCGGTTTCAGCAGTGGAATGGATCGCTGGCATCCAAGCTATTCCGCTGGGAATGGAGTTCCTCCTGTGCAGAACGTTGTCTCGTTCTCGCGAAAGAGCAACTCATGTAACGCGACGGCTTTTAAAGCTGTACGTATCACAACCTTTCGCATTACTGTCAATAACACCATAAGTTAGCAGCTGCTAAACTGTAATCGAACCCTTCTAAGGTTTCCCAATTGTCGCTTTGCGTCTGCCCTCGAATAACATTTATAAATGTGCGGCCAATATTATTTTTGAAAAATTTTCGATTAATCATTCCATTTATTTACTGTGCACCCCGTTTAAGTTTAAACAATTTGTCATCAAAACAAGCGAATGTTGATAGATACACTTCGTAAACATACAAAAATTACTGAGGAAATAACATATTAGAACTTGAAATACTTAGTAGTCCGACAGGAGGGGAATATTTAGTACTAATTACTTACCTTATATTTTTAACTGTTACGAATAATAGAACACTAAATACGAATGAAAAAATATATTCGAAATACAGAAATTTCCAATAAAGTATTCGCAATGTTTTGAATACTGCTATTTGAGTTTTTGTGCTTTTATCTATCCTTTGGACCTCTAAAGCTTTATAAAAAATTACACACTAAAGGAGAATAACAAATTACTAGATTAGCAAAAGTGCTACTGATGGGTAGCCCAATATCAGAAACGCTATAGCTGATGAAAGATTTGATTTAAAAATATACAACAAAGATGAAAATTCCACCAGTCTTCATAGAGATTTTTGGATGACATCACCACAGTTCAACCCGAAGAAGAAAAAGAAAAAGAAACACAAAAAACATTTTCAACGCCATAGGAGACAGTTAAGAAGGTAAGAACTATTTTTCAGGATAATTGTTACCTTAGCTAGCATACTCGGTGACAGACAGCTTAATGAAGGAAAACACAATTAATTTTATATTAGCAAAAAAAAAGGAAAATGGAACACCACTGATTGAAGAAACAAAAGAAACTAACACAAAGATTACATATATATCTAACATATTTGAAATACTGACTAGGATTTAAAAAAGGAGGAATAAAGGTTGGACGCCAAGCCAGCATATCTTACACAAACCAAAAATATGAAAAAAGTCTCTTCTACAGAAAAAAGTAGTATATGAGGCATAATGCAAGGGATGTGAAAAATCGTACATTGGAAAGACCAAACAAACCCTGGCAAAGCGAATTTGTGCCCACGGAAAAAAAGTGTATAAAGAATGGACGATCTAAAGAAACGGCAAGGCCACACTTTTGGAAAACAGGACATCGTTCAACTTCAAAGAACCCAAGATAATTCACACGGAAGGCCAACTAACAACCTAAACTAAATAATATAATTCAGCTTAAAGTTTTTACATTATTGGTGACTGACTATATTATCTCGGCTGAAGCACTTCTCTTGGGACAATTAATAAAGTTGCTGGGGAAAAATATAAAAGACCTGTGTTGCAATTGAGAAAAACTTCTTGGTTAGGGGATTTTTTTTGTAAAATCTCTGTTGTTACTTATTGGCCTTCTATTTAACGTAATATTATGGAGTTTGCTGTAGCTAAGCTTGTAGGGAGGGTGGCCGTAATATCCATTAAGTCACACACAATTGAACGTCGTAAGTATTTAAATTTTTAATTAACATACGGAAAGTATAGTCTGCCGCTATTTAGCTAGTTACATTATTGTTGTAGCAAGCAACTTACCTTCACGGTTGGACACACCACATCTGCAGCAATAGCTAAATCCTCAAATTCATAGTAGTCAGTTTCCACAAAAAGTTAAAATTCTGGTTGCCATTATAGGTAATCCCATCATGGTCAATATTTCTTTGCAGGCACCTTGAGACGTGAAATGTATCTTGAATAAAATAATAATAATAATAATAATTAATTCCTGCACTTGCAGTGGAAAACCCAAATGAAGGATATACATATCTGGCCAATAACATGATGGTGCAAACATAATGATGTGCCATCATATATTGTAAGGTTCGTTCGCAAATATTTAAACGAAGTATTGGAAAAGTAAGAACACTTGGTATGATCTCACTCCCTTTGGCTATTTGTAGCTCACTTTACTTGTGGTTTTCCGCTTTTACAAAGTTTACAGCTTCGCGAAGTGGCGCAACTACCACCACACTATGCTCTAACCACGTACCAAAMTATTTGAAAMAAATTTAGAATATTAAATACTAAATAGTTTCTGGTGCATGTACAACATGACATAACTGAACTGCGTACTTTAACAATATTACAACGTATTTCAAGTATTACGTGTATTATACATGCATTATGACATGCCAATTTTTCTGTGTCAATTTTAAAGTTTGTTAGATTTGGTTTTTACCCGACACCAATTGATGACGTAACTTTAAAGCTCTGTGTACAGCGGTGTAGGAAATCTTTATACAGGAACATTGATGTGTACCAATCATTCATTTTTATGGAAATGCTATCTTAACCGCGATAAAAAAATCCTGAAATAAAAAAAATAGGTATCTTGCAACTGATGTAGGTATACCCCATGGACAGACTTCAAATGGCCACGTCTAAATTACTTCATCGTGAAAGAAAACCATTCCTAACACCGTGTTACCCAAACCCTAATTCTGTAGGTCTGTACCGATTGCCTTTCAAGCGGCCCCCGCTGGCCGGTTTCTAAAATCTCTGTGTGTAAAGATTTTGATTTGTTTTCTTTGAATGCCATTGTTGGTCGGGGTTTACCTGCGATGTTGTCATTAAAGCAGGGACCTGAGTAGAAAATCTAATAAGCTTGCCCATTTATCAAGTTGGTCTGACGTACGCGATCCTGAACGCGCTCGCCCGCTTATTCACGGGGAAATCTGTTTAAAAAAGAAGTTAACTGGCTAGTCGAACAACGAAAAATGCTTTACGCACTAGGCGTATTTGAAAGTTGACACCGCAGATTTTATGTACGTGCTTGCATTCTCCCCGAGTTGCTCGTTTTGGTATTTGAATGATCGAGATTATATAAAACCATCATAATTACCATTTTTAATTGCCCAGTAACTTTATAAGAACCCCTTTTCCTTAATATAAGTGGAAAAATGCATTTTCTTTCAACTTAAATATATTAATACTGTGAATGTAACTAGTATTTACGAGTAATAAATGACTTTGTCTAAATACTTCCATATAAGAAAAAACCACGCAAGTGGACTCCCAAACAATGCTCTAATAATTAATTCAGTCTGGTGTGATTAATCCATTAATTTTCATCAAAGTTGTTCATAACAAACAAAATAAGATAAAACGAATTTTAGCTGTAGTTAGATACATTTTTATAAGGCACATTTAAAACAAGTGAAATACCTGCAATTCTAATTTCTACACAAGACTACTATATAATCTATCTAACCAATCCTATCTTTATCGTAATTAAGCATGTCTTTCATCTTTATATATATATAATCATGTAAAATAAGATTCAAAACATTTGATGTGTCATGTGTAAACAGATACTTATGGCTGGAATATTTGTTAAGCTGATTATATACTTTATTTGTGTTAAGCCATAGGTAAAGTTCTTCAAGCTTTTTACGGATTTGCTTTTTTCGAAATTGGATTTATCAATGACAATTTCTATAGTTTGCAGAAATATAAATGGTATTACGCAACTCCACGGCCATAGTGAATATACATATTCCTGAGGTCATTCTAGATCAAAAAGTCGGAACAAATATATATCCTTGTAGATATTGTTGCATTAAAATTAGAAGTAATTGTAATAACAGCATTTAATATTGGATAAACAACAAACTTAGTGCACAAACATCAAACTTTACTATTGGACTTTAGACATTTAAAGGAAATTTCTATTATTTCTAATGTAAAAATGGCTCAAACCTCAATTAGTAATACAAGCTCATGAGATATGAGCGTTCCTGGGTCATTTTTTAATTGGTTTGAAACTTCCATTATTCTTTCGATTTGTTCTTCCCTGGTTTGTGTTATTACAAAGTAAACACAGGAGGTAACCAATACCGAAGAACATAACTGGATAATGTTTGRTTTTTATGTATTCACAACCACATATAACCGATTTGAGAAATACTAATTTACTCTCTTGAAAATTTAGGGGTACAGAATTTAGGTTTCTTTGTTTGACACTAATTGCAAAACGTTACAAACATCTTACATAATATGTAATTACATACTCTTTTCATATTATGAAAAAGTAGGTATATTTTCCGATGAACTGTATTTATTTATGCCATTCTTTAAATTATATAGGCGTCATACAATAGTTTGAATTCTGACCTTTTCCTCACCACGTCTTGCAATTTTGTAAGGTATTTTAATAAATCGAAATTATATAAACTTCTGAATCGATATTTTGTACAAAGTTCGTTAAAACATCTTTATAATTATACGGCACGAACTACATCTCCATCTTTGGTAAATCATTCTCTTCAGTAGCTGAAATGCAAAAGAGGAATGACTACTAATTTTTTCTCTAATACTTGTACTATACAGGGTGATTTTTTGAAAACTTCACACCTTAAATAACTTTAAATATAGCAAAAATTTAAAAATTTGCAACAACAGGTAAACTTTTGTTTGCAGGGGGACAACTTTTGAGATAAGTTTTTAATGGATAGCGCTTACTCTCTGAGCAGGGTAGACACCCCTTTAAAAATTTTAAATGGAACTATCCATCTTGTGATACATCATTTGAAAGCTTATTTCACTGGCCATGTAATTAGTTTTACCACGTTTAACTTATTGACGGGGTAATAGATTAATAGTGCCTACGAAACAGGTTGCTTATTAAATTGAATATTTTGGACTCTTTTCAACAAAACGTATTTTATTTTAGAGCGGAAATAAAATTTATCCTTACGAGAACCCAAAATTTAAACAAACAACTTGTAAAAAAMATGACACTTAAAAAAAAACTCCCAGAATACTGAAAATTTTCTTTTAACATTATTATTAACATTAAAGTATTTATCATGTAATTTTTTTAGAAAGTCCATGTCCACGAAAAAGAAAAATTATTTGCAATATCAAGTAATGTCGATAGAAAATTTTAAGTATTTTTGGCATTTTGCTTAGGTGTAACAATTATTTTTAACAAGTTTTTTTAGGCTGAAGTAAGGACAATTTTTATTGTAACTGCAAGACAATAAATTTTGTTAAAAAAGTCCAAAATATTCCATTTTATAAGCCACTTGCTACAATGCACTTTTTGACCCACTACCCCGTCAATGGGTAAAAAATAGTAAAACTAATTACATGGCAAGACTTCTTGTGTAATAAGCTTTTAAATGATGTATCGTAAGATGGGTAGTTCCATTTAAAATTTTTGAAGGGGTATCTACCCCGCTAAGAGGGTAAGCGCTATCCATTAAAAACTTATCTTAAAAGTTGTCCCCCTGCAAACAAAAGTTTACCTGTTTTTGCAAACATACCCTGTATGTATCTCCAGTGTGCTTGCGATGTAGTGTGGTATAATTTTTACACATTCGAGTATGTGATTGATTCCATAAAGTTTATTCAATTAAATCCATTCGTGATATTACTCATATTTCGAAATTCAAATGAACTAATGAATGAAATTGTTATAAGTGAATGTGACATTAATGCAACCTTTTTATTTTCAGGTAAGTTAAGAGATTGCCTTCCTATGGATTACCATCATCAGGGGTATGTAAGACAACTAATGTAATGCGTATTTTATAGACACAACGCGTGAAAAAAATGAATTATTTTGAATATTAAAAAAATATTGATTAGGATCCTTCAAAAATCATACCCACAACCTTTGCACCGAACGCTTTTAATTTCCCGGTTTACAAATTCGTATGAATAATAAGGTTTTGTTAAATAGTTGTGGATGAATAAGGAGAATCGCCATGTTTAGATTTTTCAGATGCAATTGAACCGAATTGTTGTTTAAAAGTATCTAGCATTTACGTTTTTTATTTTAATAATTATTTATTATTTTATCACAAAACCTATCAAGAAGACCTCATAGCCTGTGCGTTGTACAGGAAGCGTATATAGATGGTATTTTGTTAATGACATATTAAGAGACACATACTTTCGCGTTTTTAATTCATGTAACTAAATCGTCGAACCATACTTGTGCTTATGGTAGTAACGAACACATTAATATCTGTTGCTGTTATTATCAGACGACTAATGAATACTGACGTTGTATCAGGTTTGTCGTTTTGCCGATGCGGCGCAATTCGTCGGCATGAGCAAATTGCATATTCAGCGTCCCGAAATGAGTTTCGATAGTTTGGCGGGCGCGCGGAACGAAGGTTGATTTCGCCGCCACCAGCCCCCACCCCCAGTGTTAATTAGTTAAGGCGGTTGGTCGAACTAAATTACATCTAGCACACTAACTCAAAGGAAGCAATTATCGCCGACGCGCTGGGTTGGTGCTAGTGGTGCTCCTCGCCCCGTAGGTATATAACGTACTGCTTCACCCTTAATTTTTTTAACCCTTTTGTACTATCTACCTAAAGATCAGTAGAAAAAGAACACTGCATAGGAATAAGGAAATATGGGGGCCAATTAGGGGTCAGATGAATGTCAGTAGTCATTGTTTCATAATAAAAATGTTGGTTATTTCATACATTTATTTCTATTTACAACAGATGAATATATTTTGATGCCCTTATTGCTTCTTCCCTGATGTAATTCTCCCATCACGGTGTGTATTTGCTTATTCATCCTCGCTAAGCACCCGAACAATTTTAGGTTATTTTTTTCTATACTTTGTCTATTCTAGATACCCCTTTGACGCATCTCAATTATTGCATATCTGTTGCTTGTGGTCTACTTATTCGTATATTGTCTAACGCCTAACTTTCACTCTCGTATGTTGATATTGTCTTATATGTACAGGGCTTCTATAAATGATTCATGCAACGCGGGCGGCGTTGATTTCTGAATTCTTTGTGCCGCCTTTTTGTAACTACTGCCAAGCTACAATATGCACAGCGATAGTACTGAAGGTTGCAGATCAAAGTCACACCACAGCTCCGAAATGTGAGCTTTCTGCAAGCTTAAAGTTAATTATCCCACAAAATACTACAGAATATGATCTGTTATTAAAATATATCAAATAATGCAAAAATCGAATATGACAAGTATACGACACTTTCCCGAGAGGCGGCAAATTGATTTAATCGATAATTTCTATAATAGAAACCGTGTATATGGTTTCAGGTGCCAACCTTTTTGTCGACTTTCTTATTTCCATTTTACTTACCAACACACTATTTAATGACTTGTGCACAAGCATTGCCGTGGTTGATTCTTTCAGTTACTTCTTCAATTTTCCATTGCTTTGTATTGTAACCCTCAAGCTTTCAACTTCCTCTATTTTATATGTATCCTTCTCCTTCTTTTTTTCTCACCATTGTTTTTTTTGCTCGTATTTATTAACATTTTGCGTTTTGATTTTTGTTCTCCCACAACTATATGTTTTGTTGTAATACTCTTCGTTTTCTGATCATTAAATCGTCTGCAAATGCACTTATGGCTAGTTTTATCACCCCTATTTTCTGAACAAGAAATGTATTTAATCTAAATAAGAAATGTCGGCTCAGACATTTCTGTAACAGGCAGAAAGTATATTGCTTACAAAAAAGTAATCGTTAGGAAACAAATCTAAGGAGTATGGAGGTTGTGGTAGACTTTTATATCTTAACGCGGAACTTAGGATATTGTTATTGAAATTTAGGTTAACATGAAATTCTTGGTGGTACCTAATAAGGACTTAGTAAATTATGTATGATAAGAAAGAAGCCTCAAAACTAAAACCGTAAAAGAAAAATATATGTGTTAGTAGAAAATATGAAGGAACATATTATAATTACCTCAATAAAATAGAGCAAACGTTTTGCTTGGATTTCAAGTAATAATTCGCACCTAAAATTGTATGTTTGCAACAAAGATTTGCATATGAATATATCTGAAAATAAGTTGTTGTGTCTTCAACAACTTAATGAATATCTGTAAAAAGTTGATTTAAAATAGAAAGACTTGCATTGTTGTTATTGATTGATGGTGTCCTACTTCACTATGACGAGTGGGATTAATTAAAAAAAGTTTAGCAATCTACTATCCATCGTCAGGTCAGGTCAGGTCAATTTCTTAATTCTAGTACTTACCTGATATCTTTCAGATCAAAATCTATGAGTAATTTGTTTGCGTTACTAATAATTGTCTTTGTGTTAAGCGCTAATGCCAAAGTTGACAAAACCGAACTAAGCCATTCTCATTCAAAAAATTGTAGGAGCAAAATTCATTTCTGTAGTTTCATTCTTATGTAATTATGTCTGTCATGTTTAAATCGAAGGTTGCTTTTATCGCAGAACATGATGTTTGCATTTCATTGTGCATTTTTATCAACCATGCTGTGCATAATTAATTGACAAGCAAATGACATTGGAGGGAATTATTCGTCACAAATTATGTTTTATACGTGAACTGCAAACGAGATGCAGTCATCGTATGTAGTAGAACATCAGAAATAAAAACAATTATATATGTAGGTATTACTGAATTTCGTAGTCACTTAGCCATGCAAATAGTTTAAATTAGAGGTAGTACAAAATTAGATCTACCCGGAGGAGATGCTATATTCTTTTTGTTTTATTATTGCTTTTTTGAGTGTACAAAAGAAAGTACCTAAATTGCATTGTTTCTTGGTTACAGTACTTTTAGCTTTCTATTCTCTTTATAAATTTTTTGTAATGTTTAATACTTACGAAGATTTTGTTTTATTCTATTTAGTTTTTCCCCTTTTAATAAGTACTCGCAGCTAGGATAGGAGGTATGTGCCTATTGTGTTGTAGCAAGTTATCTCATGTCGTTGAACGAAACGTCATTGTGGTGCTTGTTATGTAAAGAGAACTAGATCGTTGCCGTCAATGTCAACTTTTCACTAAACTACATTGGATTGCTGAAGTGCAATCTAATAGTTCAAGCTTGCATTTAAACTAAACCTGGTTCGGATGAAGCTCATTATTAATGTATTGGTAAAGCTTAAGTTACTTCCTGTTTATAATTCACCCAGTTAGATGAAATTTAGGCTTGATATTAAATTATATGTTGACGGTTGTCAAATAATTAGAGGACATGCTGGTGTCTTGAAAAGAGTTCGTTTTTACGTATCCGTATGAAGGGGTAGGACTCAATTATAATTATAACATTGGAATACGGGACCTATGTTTAATAGGACCCTTTTATCTTTTTTTGGATATTCTCATTATACACTCCAAATGTATACTTTCATTTGTTAGTAATGCTGCCTATAACCGAAGGTATAATATCTTAATTTTCATAAATTTAATTATAAACGTTTCCTCTATTATTAATTTTTTTACCTTGGGCGTATATTAAGTAGCGTTTTTGTAATTAATACGTCTTATTTTTATTGTGTCTCCAAGATCACAATTTGACAAAATACAGTTACGTTATCCACGACTGAAGGAGTCCAGTCAAATTTGTGTATTGATCTTATAATTCGCGCTTAGGTGTTTGGCTTGCTAATAACGATGGTAAAGAAACTAAAGCACACAAAATACTAAACGCTTGCCGCCCTGTTATTTTCTCTCTTAACAAATCACCTCCGGCCTGCGGGCCATGGATCTGACGAAAAGTCAAAACGACCCATGTACCACCCGTAAGTAGGCCAGGTKCACAGAGCCCACCGCCACACCCAGTGATTAATTCGTTGCCAACATAACGACCGAGGAAAAAACCGAATATGAATAATACACCCGGGAATGATGTGTGTCGCGGTAAACTACGATGAGCGCCAATTACGGGGTTAGGTTAACGGCAGAGCTGCAGGATGGGCAAATGACAAGCCTAGAGCAAGAATGGGTGGAAAATTAAAGATGTCGATCTAAATGACAGGCCTGTTGTGACGGTTATAGGTCTGGTGACTGCACAGTCGTGTACGTCATTAGCAGAAGTGCCKACTTACCGATATTATGTATATTCGATTGAAACTGGATCATTAGGTGGGTCTTTTGGAGCTTGATGAAGGTCTGTCTGATTTTATGGATATCGCGATGAAGCGGCTGGCGGCGTTGAAATCAAGCTTGCCAAATTGTAGCCCAACTTACTGGATTAGTAAAAAAAAAACTAAAAATACTATAGATAGTCTTATACCTATCTTGTGTCCCAGGTCAGTTGAGTCTACCTTATTAGGGCAAAGGGCGTTCCTTTTTTATCAAATTTTGCACATTAAAAAAAACAGCATAGGCGGTTTGAAATACTAAAAATAAATATTTGGATTCACTGCGTTTTTTGTTGATCAGATCTGGATGGCCTTGGGATAACATCTCATCCCTCGCAGCATTTTTTAAATCGAAAATTGGTCTATTTCTCAAAGTGAATTTTTTATTTTATAATAATTAAAAATTGTACTTAAATGTAATTGTACGCTTAAATCCACTTTATTGGTTAAATGGTAAAAACAACAAATAGCCATCGTCTGTATCAACGCAATAAATAACAAAAAAAAAACATGGAACCCTTGCAATTATTTTGACTTTGTCAAAAATCTAGAATCAAGCAAATTTGTGTTTATTTTAAATCATTCAGGCGTTTATAGTTTTTCATGCAATGATTGCAATTTCGTTATGTTGGTCACACAGATCTTTTTTAATTAGAAGTAAGGAACATTTAAAACAATTGAAAAAGTATAACAATACATATACTACAACAACAAATGTTTCGTTAGCTAACTAATAATTTTAAATAAACACACTGCCACGCCAGACAATACACACACGTGATTTACAGGCTTATTGAAATCCCTGAAACACCTTTTTGAATCGTAGTGCCCGATCGAATGGCAGTGCTTGCTCTCGTTGGGTACCTCATAATCTGACTATGGCCCAAAAAAAAGATCGAGTCAAATGGTGCAATTTGTTTAATCCCGAGCACTTCCAAACAAATGATGGCATGTTTCGTAGCTTAATCGAGTCTTGTTGCCATAATTTCTTTAGAATATCGTCGTACAGTAAATGTTGAATTGTGTGGCAAAAGTCCTTGATAAATGGCAAAAAAAACAACCCCAACATTACGATAATGCTAAACTTCATACTGATCGCGCTAAAATCGTTACTGTACTGATATCAAATTAATGACTTAAGCACCTCATAGTTCCCGACTTCGCTCCAAGTGACTAACGTTTCCTATAAACAAAAATAAGACGCATAGCTACTGCTTTTCTTGCCCTGAAGAAGCAATTAATGCATTCAAATCTTACATTTCAAATATGAGCATTTTATAATGGAATAATTATTGTTTAACAACTAGTTTCAACATATTAGAAGATATATAGAATGCAAAGGTGAATATTTTGAAAACAATAAACCTATTTATTTTTATAAAATTGTTCATTGCTATTCGCGAAATTTTTCGACCGGCAATCGTATATCAGAAATGAAAATACTCAAGTACAGGGTTTTTATAAATAATTCATGCATTCAGGGCGCTTATGAAAATTATTGGTTAAATCAATTTCCCGCCTTTCAGGAAGTGACMTATACTTGTCATCTGTCGATCTTTGAATTATTTGATATATTTTAATATGAGAAAACGCCCGGGAGTGTGTATTTTCAACATATTCTGTAGTGTTTTGTGGGATAAATAACTTTAAGGTTGCAGAAAGCTCACATTTCGGAGCCGTGGTGTGACATTGATCTGCAACCTCCACTACTATCGCCGTGCATATTGTAGCTTGGCAGCAGTTACAAAAAGGCGGCACAAAGAATTCAGAAATCAACGCCGCCCGCGTTGCATGAATCATTTATAGAAACTCTGTACTAACCAGAATGTAGTAAAAGATAGTTAGTAACAATGCACCTTCAGTGTATGTATGTAGTGAAAAACACCTTTAAGAACAGTCTGCTAAAGACAACCTAAATTCAAAATAACCGTTTCAATTGTTTCAATATCGACTATACGAGCGATGTGCGCAATAATAAGAGCGTTATTGCCTTGTCCCCAAAAATCTGTTCCTTAAACGTTGCTTTAAAGCTGCAAGCAGTCAAATATGTCTTAATCAACTACCCCGGTCATGTACTGTGTAATGAAATCTTATTTATTTATAAGGATGTGGGTGAACAGTCATTATTTCTCATATCTAGGACACTACGTTTGTTCCATTTCATTAGTATATGTGCAAACATTGTTTATGTGTAGGTACTAACTCTTGGAGAAGGGTAGGGAAAAGTCTAAAAGTATTGACTAAGAAACAAATGAACGATGAAACCGAATAGTAGCATGCAATTATTGCACCATTAGGTGTGTTTAATCAATGAAAATAATTTTCTGAAAGCGTAGTCCATTCAATGTTTAGCATCATTTGACGTCATCAGCGCCAGTTGTATTTGCAGGCATGTTTTGCTGTCATGGTTTGCATTTTAAACATTGAGAGCATCGCGTGACCCGTCAGTTGTCACTTTTTAAATCTTCCTTTTCAAGCGGCCTTTCAAAAACCGCCCACTTGAAACTCGCCTAGGAGGCGTCCATGAATATTTGACAAATGGGTGCGAAACACCTTTGAAGAAGTTTTACGTAATGATATCGCGCACGGTGGCGCTCAGGAAAAGACCAAAAAACCGTCTGGGTTGTTATTAAACGTTAATAGGCTGGTATTTTAATAATCGGTTCCGGCGAAGGGAGTCCGCTACGTTAACCCGTTCCTGCATGAATTAAAGAAATGGTCGTTAAGTGAATAATTAAAATGTGTCATCAGCGCGTGGTGGCGTAGAAGAAAGGGCAGGGGACTGTCCCCCTTTTTTATTTTTTATTTATTTTGTACTTATTATTGGAAGATCGCCCCTGTATACGAACATGCTCCTTTCTCGAAAACATTAGCRGCGAACGACGTTTTTAAATAATTTGCCAACGACACGTTCTTGATTATAACTGCGAGTACACGGTTGATCCGTTTGGGTTATTAATGAAAACACATCGGGGCTGACGTTCACACATAATTATTTCAACGAGTTGCACGGCAGCGCMGCAGCGCTTAGCGGGATTAAGGGGGGSAAGGCCGACAGAATTCTTCAGACATGAGTTCAATGTTTACTGCACCCATCCAGACCGCCATGTGAGTAATGTTATGCTTATTCAAATGAAATAGCGCGATTGTTTTCAAATAAAGGTTATTAGTTGTAGGCAAACAACCAGAGCTTGGGGATAAAATTTGTGATAGTACTGGTAATAATAAGTATTTGCTGTTTCCGCCATCTTGTAGAAATTACCACAAACAGTACCTATATAACAGTAATACGATGGCTATGTGCCAACATGTTGCATGTCTGTACACGGTTTGTTTCCTTTAAATTTTTACAAAAAGGTATAATTGTTAACACAAGTAATTGAGGCCGCCAGAGCCATAGTCCGTAGTGGTAGATAATCCCGGGTTAGTTGGCCTTGGGCGTGGCGATTTCTTCTTCGCTGGCGTTTCGCCCACTGCTATGTGGTGAGCATCTTCAGAGGTTAGTGCATCCTCGACGTAGTTGTCTCCGAGCGAACACAAATTGAACTCAGCTCTGAAGATACACAGCAATGAGCGAAATGTCAGTGAAGAAGAAATCGGTACGACCACGGCCTACTAAGGTCTAGCTACTGGTGTGAGGGTTGTTTGTAACGCTAGTGCTTAACAGTAACTAGATAAACTTTGATGCAGCAGACTAAATTGTAACTTGGGCAGTGTAGACTGGCTTCTATACAATGAAATTTAGACGTTCCAATCCAAGGAACCTGGTTGTTTGTTGAGTGATGTAGCCCTTAAGGTGATTGTGAATTTTATAGGAAAAGTATACTTTTTTTCTTAATAACTGCTTCTAAACACTTAGACGAAACCTCTTTTTCGAATTCATGTCTCAAATGTGCTGCAATAATGCTTCAGTTTAAACACTTTTCAAGATGGTTGCGACTCTAGTGCAATATAAAAAAAGGAATTAAAGTGAAAAATAAAATATGGGTGCACAAACGCTCATGTTTTTTTTTCATTTTTGTACTCATGTGAACGAAATTGCAATGAAGCCGAACGAATCTCCAATGAAACACGCTAGATGCGTTCCATCTTAAAAAAAAACTTAAGAGACGCATTTCAAAATGTTTGCTAAAGATTCCATAAATACACTAAACAAACATACTACCTTTTTCGCAAAATGAGCAAGTAGACATTATTGCGGAAAGGATGATAAAACCTACCCAGCTTCTTGCATACTACTACCGTGTTTGATGACGTACTCCCGCGGTCAATGCAGAGAATCCTCAAGAATTGAATAAAATTTATTCGGCGGTATCATCCGTCTGTTTTCAGGCCAACTAAACTTGACTGCTTGACTATCATATTTTACCACGTTGGAGAATATCCCCATACCGGAATAATTCAGACGTTGCAAAATAATCGTGAAGAATTTCATGGGATTTCTTTCAAAGCCTATTCTAACAATATTAGGTACCCAGGAAGATGGATTGGACTTCTTGGCCACACCGAATGCCTTGCTCATGCTGCGGATTTCGCAAGACTTATGTGTGGATACCTCAAATTAGAAATATATGTTACTAAACCAGAAGTCTTAAGGAACTGCAGTATAGGGTTATAGGAACGTTGTTGTATCAATCATTATATATGAGAGGCACGGGCGTATGTGCCAAGTAGTTTAAAGTGGACGTCTTCATACTTTCGTAGTATTTGTAGCGCGTAACTCGGCCTCGCTCTAGCGCTGGTAAAGAATGACAGAAAACAGCGTCGAAGCACAATATATATTATAATTGACACGTACAACTGATGTCGATTGGGAATATTCGCGCATGCGTCACGTAACCACTGATTTCAGGATAAGTTAAAGAAACGCTTGTCTCAATTGTTTAAATGATTGCGATGTGTTTTCAGATTATTTTTTGAGCTTCTTACAATAGGTACCTCTGATCATTGGCCGGGCTATATCGTTTTATATTTTTCACGAGAGTATTTTGGTTCTGCTGTACCAAAAAAGGGAGTACCAGATACACTTTTTGTAAGGAATTAAATATTTTATTTTAGTATACGTTAAATTTAATTCCTTCTGAAGTTCTACTGACTTAGTCGTGATACTTAATATTGTCACTAAATATATGGAAATTGTTCGATGTCTGTATAAAAGTTTATTTAAATGTGTTCACTGTTTGGTAAGCTATACAACGTTTCAATACATTTTTAAGAACTTTTATAAATAATAGGCTCAGGTTAGTGCAAAATTATCTTTTCTAAATAAACACATACCTTTTGCAATATAAACATGCAGCATCAATGGTGTATCCAGAAGAAGCGAAGGGGCCAATAATTGCCAGCTCGCGCTTGGTGGGCGAAAATTTAAACACTACAAACATGACATGTAAATGCTTGGTTAAATAATTTAATAATACAGGTTTTAATGGCATTGCTGAATTATTTTTTATTCTGAATTATTAAAGATTCTCGTAACTCGAATTAAAACAAGTAATAATGTAAATAGGTCTATAGTGGAAGTATTCAGGTTTCATAAGTAGTGTCGAATAGTCAGTAAGTGATGCCTTTGATAACGTCTGTAGATTTTACATTACTTACATTACTAGATTGCATAAAAAATTTAACAAATTAAAAACAGGCTGCAAAAAAGAAAAACAGTTGTTTMTGTTGTCTAGAAGTGATTTTATTAGTTGTAATTAATAMTAACAAAGTTGTATAATTACTCACTGCATGAAGTGTATTGTTCAGTTTTTAGTATCTGATAAACGTCAAAGTATATCTATACAGTGTTATATATATACCTAAAGATATGGTGCCAAGGACAGATAAATATAACTTCATATTGTGTTATGTTTGGGGAAAAGGTGCACGATCAGACAACACCTGTTTTGTAACCAGCAGCATAGCTGCCTACAAACTGGAAAGTGTTTCACGTAAGTGGCGTTTACTGATTTACCGCGACAGCACTGCCCAAATCCGCGCCGCCGTCGGAAGCACATCCGCACAATGTGTTTATTATTATTTATTAAATACGGCAACACGCGAGGCGAATAATCGGCCGGCAAACAGCACTACAATGCAGGTATTTACCGGGCGAATTAATCCTAGCCGTCGGCCCGTTTGATTCCCGCTAATCAGATAATTATCAGTTTGCTTTCCCGTTTACACGTGTTGGTCAACACTCCACATGCGCCTTAATTGACGTCTTATCAAAGCTCTTTCCGCTTTCATCTCGCCGAAAACGGAATTGAGAAACGCATCTCTATTGTCACGGAATGGTAAAGCAGGCTTTAACTAACGCCGGGAGCGGGCAGCGTTTGTTTCTGGACATGGACACGCGACGAGCTAAGAAAGGGTGTACCTATCATTAATAAATATAGTGGCAGTTAAGAATTGCATTTTAGTGGTACTACATTCCAGGAAAACTCTCTGAACTATAGTCCGTATGCAGAGGTGGTGCTACAAGAAAATAAGGACTTTTCCACTGAAGTGCTATAAAGTAGTTGCATTTACATTGCCGTAGTGCAAAGCGTGTATGTACGGGGGCGGTCGAATGTTGAGGGCGGCCGCCGCTTGTCGGCCGCCCTCGCCTCCCTTAACTATAATAATTGAACAACTTAAAACAAAGACGGACAAGTATCCTTTTACGGATTTAATGAAGAAAATATGCAACTGTTAAAAAAACGCCTCAGTACCTGCTTTTGCAGTTTTACCGATGATTTTTTCCCCTGTCCCTGATTTAGAAATTACGTCTTTCTTCCGCTTGACAAGAAAATGTCCTCAATTTCTTCATGTAGCAGCGATGGCACGATGGCGGCATCGTTTTTAGTACTGGGCCTGCCTCCAAGATAAGGGGGCCTATACAAAAAGAATCACTGCAATGCTAAAATAGTAGATACATATCTACTCTTAGTACAGTAACGTAACGCTGTGATTTGAAAACTATTATAAGCTAATCCTAATTTACATTAGCCAAACACTGCACATGCGTCATAAATGCGGTAATATTAATATTAAAAGGTAACAGGTCGTTTAGACACAAGTTTACGTTTAACATTGCTTATTGACATTTGCAATAATTTATACTTGTCAGAGCTGCAAGTAACACTTTTTAAAAGCATTTGAATATTTTTATAATAAATACGTTTCTTTAAAAATATTGCTAAATACTGAAGTCCTTTGTTAAAGTATTGTCAAATATTTAAGTGCATAAAGTATTTAAGAGCAAGTGCGAGAAAGTATTTTGAATACAAAATACTCGTGTTTAAAGTACGCTTTTAAACCAAATACTCAATACTCTTGAAATGCTAAGATTTTGTTAATTAACGCCATTTATTAACAAAATGCCAGCAAGGAAAAATACAATTATATAGGTACAAGTAGTTCCATTTAAAATAGCAAAGTTAGCGTCTACTTCCGGTATAACCGAAAGTGCGAAAAAAGTATAATTTCTAAGCCGCAATATATTATATCACCAACCTTTCAAACTTAGATTTTACTAATTTCGTCAAAATCTTCTTATAAACCACTCATTCGAATCATCCTCTTTATACGAGTATGCATTATTTTCAACGTTTAAAGCATTCAACACTATACTTTTTTAAACCATTTCATATTCATATAATTGTTTTCTTAAATTCCGTTTAAAAATTGTTTCCTCTACTGAACGTAGTTTTATTATAATTTTCTGTTTATTCTATTCATTTGTATGATTTTTCATTTGTTCGTAATTAGCACACGTGTCAAATTTGATTGATTTCTATTGACTTTCATATTGTTACACGGTTACCAGTATAGTTAAAAACAAAGGTTGTAGCTTTTTATACAATGTTTTGTAGAGATGTGAACACTACAGCCCATAACAAAATTAATGGTTTTCGTGTAAACTAGATTTTAAGTCATGCTTGCATGCTCCGTTGATGTGTCAACAGGCATTATTAGGTAGGTCGATTAGAAGGCATTTTTCGTTATACTAGTATAGCAAATTTACTTATGGCATAGTAGTATACAAACGGTTTATAGCTTATTTTACTGGAAAACTGTGGATTGATAAGGGTACCTTTTATGTATAACATACTACAGTTACAAAGTAACAATATTTTAAACCAAGCCTTTGCTATATAGGCAAAACCATTTCTATGCTGTGCTGTCTGCACTAGACCTAAACTGCACTGATGAGCTATAATGACAGCGAAATAGATCTATCTCCAGTTGGTTGCGGTGTAGACAGCACATCATAGACATGCATTTGAATATTTTATGGGATATATTGAAAAAAAACTTGTAACATATTGAAAATGGGCCAGTGGACATTATTTCTCGCACAGCTATGCCATGGAATTAAAATACCGAATTTGATGGTAAACAATTATTTCTATATAATAATAATTGCAGCATCTACAGTTTTTTTTGTTTTAGTTCAAATTGTTTGCTTGTAGAAATTCGCACCATAATAATTTAAAGTGGAGAATTGCGGGATAAACTGAAATAAATAAAACGTCATTTTTATGATTTTAGTTCTGTGGAAGTGTCATGCGAAATGTAGTTTTCGGGGAGTGGTAAAAGTTAAGTCACATAGTCATATGTCAATTTGAAGGCAGTAGCTATTTACGTTGGCGGTGATTTTTGCTTTGAGGTGTTAGTGTTTGTTTTGTTAAAGAGTTAGTTGTGCACAAAATGAATTATGAATTGCTTTAAAAACAAGGTGATTCACAAATAAAATCAAAATCCTTGTCAGAAATGTCACAAATTCTGATTCATTTTCATTGCACTTCAAATATTTTACTGTGCAGTATAAAATCCTATAACATATTCGGAATATCTCCAACGACATTGACCTATTTTCGTTATTGTTGATAATCTCGCGTTATAGTCGAGTCATCCATGCTCCGTATTGCTGTTCTAGATAAACATTTACTCGTTGGAAGTTAACGATGTTTTGATAGTAAAACCTGAAGAAGGATGAATAATTTTGGTAAAGTTTACTGACCATTGTTAAAAGCGTAATAAAAAAGCAAAGTAGTTGAATTTCCATTTTTTTGGTTTTGTAAATTACCTTGATTTTCAGTTTTTTTTCGAGTACGTTATATAAATGCGCGTATATTTTGATAAGTTGCATGTTGTAGACTATACTGAAAGTCAAGCATAGGTATTTTTGTCAGCCCTTTGACGAATATTAATACCGCCCTGACTCATTTGTTTATTTATTATGTTTGCTATCCCAAAGCGGTTCTCACAGCAGAGAAATGTGAGAGAACTGCAAAAACTGCATCAGGTCCAGATTCTTTGTCTTTGAATGCTTAAAAGGACGAATGGAACCGGAAATTCCTTATATCTACATGGGAATAAAGAAGTTGCCCATAGGCAGAAAAAGTGGCCACCCACAGACAGAGATTGTATCTCGTGCCAGAAATGACCTGAACCCCACTAAATGTGTTTCTGGAAGCCTAATAATAACGTTTACTGAAATTTTGACACAGATCACCAATAATGTCCGCTGTTCCAGAAAAGTTTGATACATGAATCTATTTTTTGCTAACACCATAAGATTCGTCAAGCTCTGCTATTGATGCCAACCCTATATATTTTACGTATGATCCACTGTATCTCGTTAAAAGTGCCGCGTTATACTGACTTATTTGGCAAAATTAAAGAAGTAGTACCTAGACTAATCAAAATACACTATCGATATACCAAATTTATTCGAAATAAATTAGCGCGTCAACAGCAATCAGCAGGTATATTCAACTTTTTGTTTTAACCAAGTTGGCTGGTATCAGCAATTTCTGATACATTAAGTGAAATAAGGAAACACTGCGAATACTATTTTGATTTTTAATGCATTATTTTACAAAAATCACATTTGTGTGCCTTTTCCAGATAATTATTATAGTCTGAAGTTTATAATTTGGCCATTATGAGGTAAAATAACTTATACTTGCTTTTTATATAAAGAGATTATTCCAACACAAACTTTTAAATTTTATTGACGTTAAAAATGTACCGAAATGTATTGATTTTTTGTTTTACTTTTGCTACATAATCGCCAATACTCCATAGATTTTAAAAATCTTAAGAACAAATTATGCTGCATCTTGAAGTAGTATCTAAAACATGAACTAATGTAGTTCCTTAATATGTTAATGAATAAAGGACAGGTTTGTTGTTTTATTAATATTTCAGAAAAATATTTTTATTATATAAAAAGAGCGAGTGTGAAACAGCCTACAGAAATTTGGTATTAAAATTGAGGACATATTGCTAAATTATGTACCTAACAGTTAATCACTTTGTGTTTTGATTGTTTGTGACGCTTTGTGAAAAAGCATGAACCTTTTCTATTGAATTACTTAAATAATTGAGATTAACTTTAGCATGTTGGATAGCTAAAATTAACACATTCATGTGTCATCGTTTTCCATGTGAACTTAAAAGAGCTGGATGACAAGGGACTAAACAGATATAAAATGGAAAATTCTTAATTGATTGAAATATGGTTCGCTCTGCGAATGCAACAACTCTGCCTGCTTCTCAACATCGTATCTGACGATTAAAGTAAACTGACAAGACACTGTCAACTTTTGCACGTAGGCGCTAGAAAGTTTACGAAATCATGGCGAATAATATTCGCGTTGTCGGCGAAATGTACATCAGCACTACCTTTTCTCAGTCGTATTAAAGAAGTTGCTAAGAAGTTATTAACGAGACGCCAAATGCCATTTGTCATCAGATAAAATCGTTCACTTTGAACCGGGGCAATGAATCATCGTTTGCGGTTGAACTCGCAGTCGTTTTTATATTAAAACGCCTCATTTAGAGTTGGGTGAATATAAAAAAGTAGAACCGCGGTTGGGCCTTGATGCGCGTTAAATTGGTGCGTAACACTGATCCGAGATTCTCGTTAAATAATAAGCAGTAGCCATGTTTTGATGAGTATTGTCTCACGATTTCTTGAATTCATTGCTAATTACAAAGGACTGTAAATACAACAAATGACAAATGAAAATAATGGAAAAATCAGTTTTCTTGGCAATATTAACAGAGCCATAGATAAAGCGAATTTTGGGCACCCATAATATGAGTGGCAACTAGACTTAAATTTAATGATTGGTACAAAAATCATGATTGTTTTTGCAGGATGTTTAGCTAGTGACTGCAGCCAAATTCTATACATTGAATGAGACTATTAATCACCCCCTTAACTACGAAAACGCATAAAAGGAGCAAAAGTATTCTACTATACATGACAGTGGGTGCCTAAGAGCTCTCCCAATCTTAACTTTTGAACGAATTAAGAGGTTTTAATGAAATGTGGCTATAAGCTAGTTGCAACTGACCTCCTTCTACAGGTGCCATTTTTTTTCAAAATCCAGGATTAGGTATTATTATCATTAGGTACCACTCGAAATTTTTAAATAGCAAGGGCAGGGGCCATGTTACKCTTTGTTGTCGGACAATGCATTCCAAAATTATGGCGGTTTCAGTTTGTAACTATTTCTGGACTTCTAGAATTCTCTCCCATCCCTTTTTGAATATTTTAAACTCAAAGATTCGGATGAACATGCAGCTTGCTTGGCCTGAAATCGGCACGTCTGTTATTAAAACTTGATTATTCTGGCTCAGAGAAAGAAGAGTTCATAATATCTTGATTTTGGATATCGTTATAATTTTCTGTTTTTAAATCGCATTGGCGCTTTTATTTTTTGACAACGATATCACTTTGACAAATTTATGCAAGTTACATAACAAAAATGTTTGTGAATAACATTAATTTAATAAATGGGTACTCAAAGAAACAGCTTTAAGATAAAAAAATCAAAGTAATTTTTATCTTTTTGCCCTTTTTTGCCTCCCTGAAATTCCCTGAATTTCTTTAATCTACAATGATGCCACGGCCTCTAATATCCTGTTTTTTTTTTAATTCTTCAAAATTATTAGGCAGGTTATCCCTATATACAATTTGCTTTAAATCTTCCCACAAAAAAATCCAAAATTGTTAAATCGGAACTTCCGGTAGGGCACAATAATGGACCATTTCTTCCAATCCACTGATCTCCAAATTTAACGTTTAACCAGTTAACAACAATGCGAGAATAATGTGCAGGATGGGCTTTTTCCCTTGATAACCAATAAATTCGGAAATTTGGATTAACATCGTTCCTATATCTTATATTCTATGATGCAACTGTGCCATTCATTGGTAGAAAATGTTGCTTCATTAGAAAAAAACGTATGTGATAAAAGTTTTGGTGTATGAATATTTGATCTCCGATCCACATACAAAAATATAGGTAGTGGTTTTGCCCATCTCCTGATTTTATTGTATGATTAAATTTTGGATTGTATGTGTGAATTTTCTTCTATTTCAAAATTCTCTGTCGCATTACTCCTTATTGAAGTTTTTTATTGATCTTGCACATCTTCGTCGTACCTTTTTCTTCTGTTTAACAGATCAAGTTGTTAAAAATTTTCAGGCTCCCATACCAGAAGCTTGAAACCACCTGCACTATAAAAATCTTTAAAGTAAAATTAATCATTACTAAGTCCACAGTCAAGAGAAAAAATAGGGTTCTTTCTAGTGACTCATATTAATGAAGTTTTAATTACAGATTTGTTGGTTTTAGAACAAGCAACAAATGTTTTTTCTTTTGGGCTTTGGCGTGAATCAAACACATATTTGTTTTCTTTGTAAGCTCATTCCGACCGTACTGTATTAAAAGGAAAGTTTTAGAAGTAATCCTAATAATTATCGGGACATTGAAGTCATTGCAACAGTAGAACGAATATATTTTAAAAAATGTGTTAGAAGGACCATTACGCTGAGACAGTGGAAATTAGAGCAAGCAAGTTTGAAATTAATAACTGTTGTTTTTCCTTTTTAATCTTTGGACAAACGAACCCATTTAGCAAGTACATGTGTGTGAGGTGTGACTAGTAGTGAGACATGCCAGAAGTTAGTAATACCAGCTATGGACGTAGCGGGTTTCGCTCTGGAGCTCAAAAATACTGAGCGACGAACGATCAGCTGCAAATGCGCCGGATGACGTTAACTACTATTGCATGTAGTAAAACTAAAGTATATCCATATGCCACTTTAAACCTCGATTCTGAATAGATATTTGGTGGTTTGAACGGATCGATTCCCGGTCAGAACAGGCAATCCTTTTTGAAAACGCACATATGTATATTAGCCTGTTATTCCAATAACTATCTCCTACGTTCATTACAACACATTCAAACTATAATGATCCCAGCACTACACAATATCTTACAAGAAAAAAATAAGACTTGTAACTGTATCATTCATCAGTTTCTTTTCAGCTTTGTTTTTCTGGGGGTGCTTGTTCATTTCTGCTTATCTACTTATTTAATGATCTTCCGGAACGAATAATCATGGGAAGCAGATGCAAGTTGCAGTTGCTCCAGAAATTGGCTTAATTAACGGACGGCGGGACCATGGCCGAAGCGCCCATTATTCCGAAGGTCCAATTTTTGTTGAAGGTGGTGATGACCCGCGTTGCCGTCGGCGCTAATCCGTCCACGTCGGCGGGAAGAACCGGCGGGTAAGTGGAACGGGCGTTCAGAGCGGGATCAAAGGGAATGCGCGATGGGCGAAGCAGAGCGGGCTCCCCCGGGACGTTATGTCGCATGTACATATACGCCGTTAATGTATTCATGTCATTTACATTCGCATTTACCGTTGGAGAGGGGTGGCGCAGAACAAAAGTATCCATTATTGCGTATTACGTAGATGATGCTTTTTTGCCGTCATTTAGAGAAACGCAGGAAGGATGCGAGGATACACTTAAAGAAGCACAACAAGCGATGCCTTCCGAATGAGGTGAGATAAAGGCTGGGAAAGAAAAAAGTCATCAAAGGAAAATTAATGTATTCTCAGAGCCGTGCGGTTGATTTTATCAATACGGTGCAAGGTTTTGAAATGCCGGCCCTAAGCAATTCCAGATTCAATGGTGTAAGATCCGGCGCCCAAGGAGCAAAATAGCTTGAAATGTTTTTCGTGGATCCTCGGCGATTAATGTAAATTAAAACTTCTAGATCGGCCAGTGTATCAATTATGATTTCTAATTTCACTCTAAAGCCCACGTCCCTTTTCACGTCATTCAGTGCTGTGATTAACCGATTTAATACAAAAATATATTTAAAAAATCGTTAGGAAATAGATACTTAAGTTATTAGTTTCCTGAGGAGGTAAAAATTCGCAAAATCGTCATATAGAATCCTAAAACCAGAAATATAGTTATTTAATAAGATTTCTCGTTTTGCCGCCCTCTTACATTGCCGCCAGATGCGTCCATCTCTTCGCTTCATAGGACCGCACAGTCCTGTATATTCTAGTAAGACCTATATTGTACTCATACAATTAGAATGGCATTTTTTAATATAAGTTGACATTCTGTTCTAAATTTGTGAATGTGATAACTACTCAAAATACATTTTAAAAGGTGTATTATAACTGCTATTTTTATCTGAAACAGGACGTGCAGTATTTTTGGCAGGAACCAAAGTAAAAGCGTCACAGGAAGTAAGGCATTGCATTCTAGTCAAACGTCGTACTTCTCGTTTCTTGGTATATAATTAATATACATTACACTAGATGCCAATTAAGTATCTAGAATTTTAATAAATTACCTGTTCATTTCTCTAAAGGAGATGAGAAAAGAGGTTACATAAAAGTTACAAAGAGTGCATGAATTTACTAAACCGTAATTTATAAACTGTGTGTAGTTCACGAAAATTTATGGAGATAACTTAAATACAAATTTATGAACGCTATCATCATACACATATCACAGTACAAAAGACATCTTTGGTATTTTATTATGTATATTGTGAAGTACACATGTAATATTAAGTCTCTTGCTTTTATATGTATTATTATTTAACTATTTTATTTTTGTGTACGTGTTTATTCTTAGAACCGAAAACTTGTGTTCCCAATTAATGGCTTTTTACAGTTTGGTTGAAATGTTGATTCTAAGTTGTTTTCATTGCATGATATTTAAATGATTAAAAGTAATCACTAAGTTATATTTTTCCGAGACATGTAGAATGTGCAGGTTCGCGCATAGAGTGATGTGAMCTATACTGCCATTTGTACAAAAACATAAGCCGGAGTGAAYTATCTTGAAGAATAGTAACCCTGCCCATCATGACATAAGGAGTGTAGCTATCACCAAATCTAAAGCGCAAGCCTGAGACACMCAGACGAAACTGAGAAAAGACGAATAGAACTTCTGGAGGGAAGAGTTACCACATAATATTAGAAACATATGTAATAAAATATCGGGMACACATCTAGAGAAGAMAGGGAGACCATATACTAGATAAAGCTTGGGAAATAAATGGCAACAAGCTCAAAGAAGACTTTACTTGGAAAGCAACAATAAAATAAAAACGAAGAGAGAAGWGGTCAGAAATCACGAAAGACAAGTACTAATAAATAAGCAGGTCACACAATTACAGGCAGCAGCTCATCCGAAGAAGGAGAATAATGCAGCCAAACTAAGCCACCATCAAACACAAAAACATCAAAGGAAAGGATCCATTAGTTGGGCGTACCCTGGAAATCTAAAATTAGTTAAAAAAACACACATTTTCATTCAACTGATCAAGAATAATCTTGTATTTATGGAAGTAACATATTTTCTCCTTCATTATAAACTAACGTAATTTAAAGTGACTGATACATATTTATACTCGTACTAAGAACAAGATCTACTTATTAAAGCCAGGTTCTACTTTGTGGTAACAAAATTTTTGTATCAAATATTAAGATTTTGCATGTACCTCTTGTTCATAATATTTTTAATTAGGTAATGTGCTTTCATGACATTTTCTTATAGATCACTTTTTACAGTAAAAAATGAATTAGACATTGTAGGTAATGTTTTGAAGTGCTGCTGACGACATAACACCACACATTGTTTAAGAAGTTTTATGACGTTAATTCTTAGTGGCCAGACTCATCATGTTATATATAGAATTTTCATGTTATTAATTTTTGTAATAACGCGGGCCTTTTAACCCCAGTCTGTTCTTTGATCACTTTTGGATTCTCGAATACATATATTTGACGTTTTCTTTATTTGTAAAGCTGGTAAGAGAATATGGAATAATTTGTTTAAATAAGTAGGTACTGCAAAGGCTACGATTTGTTTGCACGATAGTCTGTGTTTTTATCATTGCGTTAAAATGAGGTGCATTGCTGCGTGACCAATGAAGATGCACATTTGCGAACAGCTTTCGCAATATTTTTGCTACTTTTAAAGTGAATTATCTTGAACTTTACTATGACAACAAACAAGAAACTCTGATTCGGAATAAACGATGTAATACTAGTCCGCCAGAGCTTTAGTGGATTAAGAGGCAATATTACTTGGTTCATATAGGTACTTTATAATTAATGTCCTTGCAGCTTTTAATTCATCTAAACCCACTTTCCTCCAAACTCTTGCCCACTATAATTTTAAGTGTCCCGATCTTTGAAATCGAACTGCCTACAACTTCAGTTTATTACACATTTAGACATTTTTCTTATATAACAAACGGCCGTCCAAGACGCTGGTATGTATAAAAACGTTTCATTACCTACGCTCGCCGTGTGTACAAAAAAAAATCACTTGCTCGAATCCGAGAATAGCCGTTGCGTTCCGGGGCTTGGTTCGTTTCAGCGGTAATAAGGAGTGATATTTAAATGAAGGCGTAGGCGTATGAAAGGTCCGCTTCGCTAATATCTTATATCACAAACACAACCGTTATCATATCAGGTTAATGTAAACACATACGCTACCGGGAGATATGTACCTCAGTGGGCTTTGTTTAGATGCCAGGGGCGTAACGCAATTAGGTTTCGGGATGGAAGGTGGATGGTGATGGATCCAGCGATGTGTTATACGATGTCAAAATAGGCGTTTAAATGTACTGCGCACGGTGCTTTCAAGTATTTTTCTTTTTAAAGAAAATAATTGGACGAAACTTTACCATTTTTTAGGGGTTACGCTAAACTGATCATTGTTTTACAGTTTCAAAGGGAACACGTATTGCTACTTCGGGAAACATTTATTGAAAAAAAATAGAAGGCTAACTAGTTTGACTTGAAAAGGAAACGCTACGAATACCTAATATGAATGTCAGAAGAAGAAGTTTGATGTTTGAAATTCAAATAATAGAAAACATATAAAATTAACCATTACATTTTTTGGAAACTGTGGTATCGATACATGTTTTTTTTGGCGCCAGTTTAAAAGGACCGACCTGGAATATTTTTTTATTTATTTTTAAAGAATAACACGACCACCAATTTTAATAATGTTAATACCAACATAGTCCGAAGGAAGAAGTATTCGATAGTGTCGGCGTAATTCTCTCTCTATAGACGACTGAAAACTTGATCGGTGGCAAATAGGAATGCCATCACACGGGAAATAATATTTGAATCTGTTCATGGTGTTTTGGAAATTTTTTGTTGGCTAGTATATTAATGCATGCATAACATAGCTATTTTTATTCTAGCCGCCACAACCATCACAAAACAACCGAATTTTTATTTGTTTAAGGTCAAGGCAACGTGTGCGTCATTATCAATAAATTGAATTGTCTAGCTCTGATTTAAGGAACTTATAATCCATGTTTATCACTGATGTCGTCTGGATTACTTTTAATCTGATGTTTAATTCGGACATAATAACTGTAAATACCAGTAGCTGGTGAGCCAAACATAAGATTGAAGTTAGTTCTAAACATTTTTATGAAATAGCCGTAATTAACCTGAAGATTAGCGTCCGCACTTCGGTATTATATACTTCTGACATTTTCCGTATAGTAGTGTAGAATATTTTTGATTTGTTACGGCTGTGCTTTAACTTAATATTTAAATAATTTTACTTTATGAAGTTTAGGCAACTGTTCGTGACATTTCTATTCCCATCGCCATTTAGTTAAAGCGTTTATGCCATCCTGATTTTTTTTTGTAACTAACAAAACTTCCAGACTTTAAAGATTTAGGAAACAAGCTGTACAGACAATGTACGAAATTTTTCGTCCTGCCTGGTAACGAAAAAACGTCATAAGCATTTAATATAGTTTCGCATAAAAAAAAATGCAAACTTACAGTATACTGGATTTTAAACCAATTAGGTTTATGATTTATAGCTGTTAAAATGTCTGTTACGGTCTCTTATTTGGTTTGGCGATCTTTGGCAATACTGCTAGTTGCATATTGTAACCATMTATTGAACCTTTTTATATAAGTAGTTTTTGGCGGAAATGAACATCAATATCAAGGCACTGATAAGTTTTTTGGAGGTTTTTTATTATACTAAAATGCATGTCTATGCTGTGCTGCCTGCACCGCAACCAACTGCAGATAGATCTATATCTCTATCATTATAGCTCATCAGTGCAGTTTAGGTCTAGTGCAGACAGCACAGCATAGAACTGGTTTTGCCTATATACCAAAGCAATGGTATGTATGATGTAAGTAAGAATTTAGATGGCAATGCCATCGTCAGCATTACACTGACATGATGACAAAGCCACCTAGCTGCCTTAACGGGTACTACTTCCTAAATGAAGTGACCTGTTTTTTTATTATGTTGAGACAGAATTGTCCACTTTAATAAATTAGTATCTCCATCACTTTTCTAACAGCCGAGCACCAACCGTATTAAAATTTAGTTTCAAGTGAATTTAGATTATTATTTCCGTTATGTGTGGATTTAGTTGACACACATCGTCATTGCCTCTTTTTCCGTTGAGGAGGCCAATTGAACTTATGCTACTCGGTCGCAAAAAGCCCCATCTGTAGTTACCTGCCAGCAGCCCAATAGAATACGAGTAGAAGCGATGATATTACTTGCACATACCCGCATATACCCGCTACCGGTTTTCTCACCAGCGGATTTTCTTGATCAAAAGGAAATACACAACTCGGCGACGTCAAAAAGGCGTTTAAGCATTATTAATGTCGGAGTACTTAGGCAGTTGCGTTGTAAATCATTGCTGACGTATCACCCACACACCAGTCAAGTGGCTAAATCATTGCACTCCCGACTTGCTCATGCGGAACGGTGTACACGGCCGTCCGTTTACGGGCTAAACAAACCATAATGCGTATTACAATACTATTAGCACCCGGCAAATATGAATTAAACAAACAAATAGGTTCAACAATTTTCGGTTTACTGCCATCTAAACTGGATTCTGATCATGTTATTGAACCATTCAAAGGAATATTGACGGACAACGCTAAATTTGATTTTTCGCCTCCCCAGGTGTCATCTCAATTTATTATTGAATTAAATTAATTACTTGATAAACTCATATTTCATAAAACAATATTTTACGTCAAAACATTAACTTAAGATATCATTTACGTTCAAGAATAAAAAACATTTTTTCCAAGAATATACATTAAAAAAACTATAGTCAAAATCACGAGCCCTACCTCACCAATAAATAATAATCTGTTTGCGGTCAAAATACAAGGTAGGACTATTTTAGAAGAATTAACGGATGTGCATGTACCAAATATCGTTTTATATAATTTTTATAATTCGATATCTCTGCGTTTTCCTTTCAAATAATGTATTTATTGATTTTTTTTCTAGGGATTTATAATAACTGCACTGAAAACGGCCATTTATTGGTCTTAGATGTTCACGCATGTTTTACAGTATGGAGCACCTACCAGACAACTTCAAACTATCGATTAATTGTAAATATGCGAATTTGATATGACTTAGGGGTGACCGTTACAAACATTTATGGATATGTTCTTTAGCATATCACTCGAGGTCTGTATGATTGATAGTCCTGTCCTGCTGTTTTGACCGCAGGCTTTGTACATCAAAGTTTGAAGTACCTACTTTTGTTTCATAAGAGTCGACTAACATAAATTCAGTAGATAACTCTTTTTATGTATATCAGTTCATTTAAGTTGGATTTTTTCATTCTACTCATTTAACCACGTCTAATGGAAAAATTATCCATGAGTATTATCAATTCGAAAATAATTTGTTTGTTGATTTTTCGCGATTCCGCTAGAAATAGCAATACGTCTAACGGATTCGATAGAACGATATTTATTTTGTTTTTGGATTGGAATGATCGTATTTCTAAAATTTTTAAGATGATAGCAAACTCGCTTATATAGTTTATACCACCGATATGAAAACCTCAACAATCGTTATGTACCAAATTATCACAATTACAGAAAAGAGTACATGTAGTAACATGAGATACAAAACTCATAGATGTATCCATAATTACACCCAAGTCCAGTACTTCGTTACAAGAAGCAAGCAGACGACCATTCCCATTTTAATAAAAATTCAGGACATGCTGCTTTTCAGTAAAAGTAAGTTTAATTTGTGAGTGGAACACTATGATTGTAACTTCACTGCTATCCTGTAAGTCCGTACATTTTCTTTAGTTGTGATTATATTGACTGTTCTAAAATTAAATGCATAAATGAATGCATTAGTCTTAATATTACACCAAACAGTGGTCCAAAATTGAGCCTTGAGTAACCCCACTGTAGGGGTAAAGTGCATATAAATGTAATCCATCATACTATACAACTTGTTGCGGTCCATCTAACAACGATATAAGTAGCATGCTTACTTTGTCACAAATTCCACACAATCTTAGTTTACTTAATAATATATGGTGATCCATGCGATCAAAAGCTTTAGATAAATCTGTGTATATAATTTCCACTTATTGACGATTATATAAAACTATCAACTAAATTAGTTCCAATAGATTTTCCTTTAATCAAACCACATTGCTCGGGAACAATTCTAGGAATTACATGTGAATAACTTACATCTGATAAAGCTTTTATTTCCACTGCAAGTGTTATCATAGACATTACCAATTGACTATCTCCTGCAGATTATTCAACGAGTTTCTGGTGTGAACCATAGACCCTGGAATGATGTTTGTCTTTTTTTCTTCTGATTAATGAATGACCCCAATTTATGCACTATCTAAGAGTTCTGCAAGAAAATTACATTTCTTCACTAAATTAAAGGTTTTTTTTTTAATTTGACATCCACCAGATTTTTATTGGGTAGGCCATGTGTTACCATCATAATTCTCCTCTTCGGGGAAGTTATTTCAGTCTGAKCTGAATTACACGTCTAGTTCCTTTTGTCTCCGCCTTAAACCCAGTTCTTCAAAGAGCCTGGTGCATCTGAAAACGCGACAACAGGAACAAATCCAAGCCGATGGCGGATATATATCATGAATTATGTGACTAACGGGCGCTCTGCTGGCGTTCGTTTATAAATTACACTGTATCACCTGATCCCAAACACGCAAGCCATAATCAAATGCAGTTTTGCGTTGGTTAACTCCACGGGTAATAACCAGATTGACTGAACTGCCGGCTATATAAGATGCTCATGTGGACTATGAAGATGTATCTGCTGTCCAGTTGAGTATGATGTGCGCAGGTAATGATAGTCGTGGAGAGGTTTTGTCTTCTTCCTTATCACAAGGTTGGACATATCATATATGTATTTTTTCATAACAGACAATAATAGCTTGCATGCTAAGCTTTTATATTTCTTGTGTAGTATATATTAGTTACCATAGCTTACAGAAGTTAGGTAATCCAATCTTATAACAAACGCCTCTCCTCTACTTACAGTGATTGAAATCTTACGTTCAGTATAGTAGACATTTACCAAAGCCACGGAAAAGGACCGTGATGAACAGAGTTTATAGAACTTTCAAGTTGAATTTTCTTAAATGACATCGACAGATTATGTTAGTTATAAATAATAAATCACATCCATTTTTCACACCATCTTTATCTTCCAACAAATGATAAGCGACTTCTTACTTTTTATAATCGAACACCAGTTGAACGCTTGAAAAAGTGATATCATTGAAAAATAGGCTTTAAATCCAGCTTTAACCGCTTAAAAAATAAATAAAAGTTAGATTTTTTCGGCCATTCGAGATTCCCATATTTTGAGAGGGAAGACTCAAATGATAAAATTTTGTAAGAAAACCTCCTAAAATGTTTCCTAGAACACCGTCTTAAAATATTAATATTCAGTGCAGTTATTGTGCTTAATACCAGTGACAATATGATATATAAACATTATGACTTGATTTTTCCAATTGATGTTCATAGTTAAACGTTTCAGTTATTGTTATGTATGGTACTACATATGGATAGACGCACTATTTCTTAACATAAAGATAGCTAAGAAAACTGGTACTTTTTCCATGCGGTCATAATTTGTTGATGTTTTAGGGAAGCTTAATATATTTGACGCATACTCCAAATGTGTTGTGTAGCTTTATTATTATTATTAAATAAATAAGTGTTAAAATCATAAGACATTACAGGTTTGCATAGTAATGGTTGTAAACAAGCGTGTTTAAAATGTACTCTCACTATTTTATTTACTATAACATGTAATTATGTTATAATTATGAGCTACATATCAATCTTTTAATATAAGTAACAACTTGCCAAGATTAGGTGTCATTCGATTTATGTTAAACCACCGAAAAACTGAATCAACATAAACCCGCAGCTTATCACAGTCATTTCCATTATCTAGGGGTAAATTTTAAAATCAGCTGCTTAAAGTAATTTTTGCCACAAACCTCATAAACGACAATGCATACACACTACATTAACTAAAGAGAAGTCCAAATTGTGAAAATCTAGTCATTGTTTCAAATTCAAAGTAAGTTGGGCCAACCATTTTCTATCTTGTGATTGAACAATGCCTATTTCGGAGTTTCACTAAGCATATAATTTTATAATCGCTGGCGCCGCTAAATTTTACATTTTCAAAAATGTATCATGTTCTGTGCACCGACTATTAAAAAGAGCAAGCCGATCACTAATAGTTCCCGGGAGCAGTTTGCAGTTACACAGTGTCCATCAGGTGTATTTAGTTCCAATACCACAATTTAGATACAGATGCGTAATTAATTGGATAAATGTATGATTCTTATTAATTTGAAGATCATAGTCTGGAGGCTAAAATTTTCAGATTATACAGGGTGTCCTAGATTATGTGGGAAACCTCGGAATCTGAAAACTGACTGAAAAATAACACTATTTTATAGTATAACTTTATTTAAATAACGTCCGCCTACTGAGATATCTGCTGAGAAAGAAATAGAATAGAAAGAAAAAAGTCTAAGAGTAAATATCTCAATAGGCGGGCGTTACTTCAAAGAAGTTATACTCTAAAATAGTGTTACTTTTACACCAGATTTCAGATTCCGAGAGGTTTCCGATATAATCTAGGACACCCTGTATAAGTTAGTATATCCACATGCAATTGTCAGAATACATACATACTTATAGGAGTTTGTGTTGTTAAATACTCCTATCTCTGCCACAGAACAGACTGAATATAATACAGTAATACTTGTCAAAAAAACCCACACATTTTTGCTGATTAGGAGAAGTCCGTTTTAGCTGGGCACTGGCCTAATTTGCTTTAGCACGACACTTCCACACGGTGGGGCGCGAATAATTTTCATTTTTATCTTTATTGCAATCCGCGGCGATAAACCCCCCTCCGCCGCCCATGATATTTCATATAAAACGCACCTAACGCTTTTAATAATAACCTGCATGCGCCACCCTATTTACCAGCCGCCTATGTTAATGCATTGTGTTTTATTTTTCAGGTAAGTTCGTCATTCACTCCCTCGACGTTTTGTGTTGGGTATGTATGTGTTCGATTTAAGTTGACACGACGCGCCAAAATTAATTATTTGCGAAAGGACGTTTAATAACTGGCAGCTAATAACGTCAATACAGGATGTCTCGATTTAAAAGCAGACAACATTTGAAATGTGTTCAGTTGAAGTTTTGTAATATTCAAAATTTATAACTGCTGCTAATAGAACGTTTACTTAAACTAATAATAACTAAATAATTCATTTATCTTTAACAGTTTTATGGACGATGTTGGCAAATTTTTTTGAAATGTATTCCCGTTGCTTATATAATTAATGTTGTTACTCCAGATTTAGCTTATACAATTTTTGGCAATGTCGTCTTATTCCTCTAACGTCGCTAATTTAATGTCATTTACAAGTAAGCTGGCATTTTCCAGATATGACATAAACTTACTTTTTTTAATACAAACCATAGTTGGCTATGGCTTTCATAGAAAAATGAAACATTTTGATCTTAAATTTTGCAAAACAAGATACTTGAAGAACTTTCGATGAGCATCTTGAATGTAACGAAGTACTTATATACATGTTTACACGTCACCATTATTATCAATGCATGTATCGCACAGTTTCATAAGAGAGAATGAAGTTTTTCTAATAGAACGTATAATGATTTCCATGAAAGCTTCAACGGCTTTTTTTAAGTCTTCCACTATTTCATAACTTCGGGAGCAGAGTTTGTTTATTGTTCCCCGTATAAAAAATCTAAAACCAAAAGATTTGAGAGATCGAGGAGGCCATGGAACTGGTCCGTTTCTTCCAATCCTGGAGGTGGAAAAGCTTCATTGAAATAATTTCGCACATTCCTCTATATTATGGGGGGCTGCTCCATCTTGCTGAAATCATTGAAGCATTCCTCGAGTCTCTGAATTTCATTCATCCTTCATATGTTGGAATTCGTTCTAGAGGAAACTGAGCTAACGTACATCAGTTAATGTCCCATCAAAAATATGCAGACCAAGAATTCTTGACCGTATGATGCCATGCCATACATTTAACCCGAATTTCAGTCGGAGACTCCGCTGTTCAACATAATGATGATTTTTTCCTGCATTCAAAGATGCCTATTGAACATACTCCAATTTGCGAATCGTGTTTTATCGCTCTAAAGAACTTTTAATGAAAATTGTGGATCAGCTTTACACATATTCTTAAACCATTACCAGTATGTAGAATTTATAACTCTCATTGGTGTGGGTAAAATGTGTTTTTTTAACACTCTTCAACAATGCGCTGTGATGTTCCCGCGTATATCGCAACTTGACTTGCTGAAAGCGATGTTTTCTTACATACGCAAGCTAACATATTTGTTTCTGTAACTTCATTTATTTCGTTTGAAGTTTCTTTTGGTTTATTGAAGGGCCCATAAATTCTCAAATTATTGTACAGTCTCTTAAATGTAGACAAAGAAGGAAGGTATCATATCGCCAATTTATTGAAAAAAAAAACAACTTTTCTAACTAAATGTCAAAGTATAAAGGATTGACGGATATACTAATAAATGTCTTTTATTTGTTCATGGCTATTTACGTTAAAATCAGTATAAAACAAAAACAAGTTTTACATGATTGCCAGACCCAACTATGGTTTGTACTTAAATAAATGTTAATTAATGTCGTATCTCGAAAATAACTGTATGCTAGTAAAATTGAGTGACATTTCTGATCGGGGACATCATTTCTACAACTTTTGTTTTTCAACTTTTTACGTAAAATTAAAAATAGTGACGTTAGTGGAATAGCCACAATTTGTTTTTTTTTTAATATCAAGTCAGCCATGAACTTCTCAAAAATCTAGAAATTCATTAAATTAGGCTCACAAAACTGTTTAGAACCTCCCTTCTATATCCGCTAGATTCCGAGATCCCCATGCTAAACAACGAAAAAAAAAACTCACTATGATAATTTAATGGCAAAAATCGTCTCGTTTGTCTGCGTGGTTTGCATTGCATTTCTTAGCGAATATCGATTATACCAAAATTTGAATTTAGTTTTCACAAATAATCTTAAGCGGAGCTAAAAGTTTGATCTAACATCTTTGTTGTGAGCAAAAAATACATAGCATTAAATCGAACTTCATTCTTTTATCATAAAAATAAACACTTGGGTTTTAGAACTGTAAGTTGTGCAGGATCTGCTGAAATAAATAGATACTCGAATAAGTCAGTTTTATATACATATTATCTAGTTAGCATTTTCTATAAAAATGAGCAGAAACACTAAGTATGAGGAGTCTGCATATCGAGACGGTCTGTATATTCGGACAAGTTCGCCTCGGAGACCAGTTTTCATTCATGTTGGTTTTATTGTCCGGAGGATCCGGTGTAATAAGGTGCCAGGTACGAGGTGTTTTTGTCGTGGTTCTTGATAGACAAAACACGGTGCTCAAAATGTGGTTCTAAAAGCCATTGATAATTTTGATTAATGATGTGCGATATATAGAAAACAATGGGCCGGCTGGTCTCGAGAATTATTTCGCTGCGCTTCGTTATGTCGGAAGCAAATTGTATGCAGTTTGTTGGCAGTAGGTGAGAAATGGAGCAATGCCCCCTTCGATACAAGTTATGTTTAAACGATAATATCGTTTTCGCGAAGTATGTATAGTAGTGTTTTAACAAATAATAATTATAAATGATTGTATCTTTTTGTATGACTGGCTTCAAGTTTTCAATATGTTTTTTTCGCAGCCGGTTCATTTTAATTATTATTAATTTTGAGTCCATCCATTTCTCCGCATTAGCGGTGATGTTCATTTATCCTACAGAAGAAGTAATCATCTAGCAGTAAATAGCTCATGACATGCGTTCCTGGCTTTAAAACTTGTCAAATAATCTGTAGACTACTTATAGTTGGTAGAGATTATTTCAGGGAATCACCCACAAAAAAATTGTGTATGGGCTAAAGAAATGTAGCAAATAAAATAAAGTTTTAAATTTTTCTTAATGTGAAATACTTTGAGCTTTGATGGTTTTACTGTTTAGTTAAAAAAATGCGTCAACCTGGCTGTAATAAATTTTCATTCAATCGAATATTGTATAAAAATGGTTTATGCAGCATGAAGCATAAAAATATGCACGATAGTTTATATGATCGAAAAAGTAGATAAAATAGATTAAACTGCATTTAGCATTAATAAATAGTAGGCTTTTCTGTAACATGAGCGTCAATTTTTGGGAATCTTGGGACTGTTATATGATCTACTCGTAACTTAGTACTTATTAAATATTCAAGAATAGTGCTCTTTAGTTATTTAGAGCTTGAACGTGTATTAAAATATTACAGATAAGTTATTGCAAATGTATGGTGTTGACTGTTTCTAATTGCGAAAGAGCATTTTTGTGATTGTGGATAAAACATAATTTGTTGTTAAACCTTCCATTAATTAAATTGCATTCAATTAAATAAAATCAGAATTTATCTCTAATGATTTGATTAATTCAACACCTCTTAAGTAATGTTTTTAGATATTTCAGTTTACAAATGTTTGGCTGGCTAGAAGTGTTTTATATTAAAGAGCTAAAACATATCGTAAAAATTTATCCACTGTACAGTATAAGTTGAAAATATAGGTATTTTAGCTAAGGAAGCTTTGCATGAAATATTTGCCGAATCTTTTGTGGTCTATCGGGAAAACAAAGGTAGAAGATCCATAATTTGTTTAACAATCGTCTTTGGGGGAATTGAGAGTTGGATTGGATTGTAATACTGATCTTGCTGAGAACGGGTTAAATTGGCATTGGGACGAATCGTTTTATTAATCGTAACAAATCGCTTGTGTTAGGTAGGAAGTTTGTGGAAACAGTTAGGGTTCATAAGTAGGTGTCTATGTTATGTAAGCATTTTAACATGCATGTGTGACTCAAAAAAAGCGTTTTTTGTGTTCAACTGCCTTCAATATAATGTATGTGTAATTTTAATTACTTTTAAGGATATAACATATCCTTACATATGAAAATCAACGGATTACAATTAGGGACACCAACTCCCCAACCGCCACTAATGGATAACACCTCGATTTTACTGTAGGTAACATAATGTAGTCGTGTTTATTTAGACTTTCTCTAGTGTAACCCGCTGCATTCTAATGACGTTACAGTTTATGGTAAGACGCAAAAGAACATCAAATTGTCAGCGTCCAACCAGTTGTGGCGCATTCGTAATTCACAAATCCAATTAGGAGCCCCCGTGCCATAAATTAAAGAAACAAAAGCCAATCGCGATGCGAGCAAACAGGCGCGAGGCAACAAAGCCCAAGTCCATCAGCACCTACTTCGACTTACATAATCACTGGGCAGTTATAAGACCCAATGAATACATATTAAGCCTGTCACTACATCGGCGGCATCTTTGAACTCTTCGAAGACACGCGATCTATACGCCCATCTCTGTCTCGCATGGGTGGAGGGTCGCAGAGCTCCGAAGAGCTGCTCGTGCCGGGCATCGAAACGCTTGTTGCACCCAGGAAACGGAAATCAGGAATGCCGTGGGTTATTCGCACAAACATGCCCATTAGGAATTAATGAGAACCATTAAGTCATACGTGGTTAAGTCGCTTAAGTTTTTTTGCGCGGATGGTTTACTGTGATAATCACTCTCTAGCTCAAATTGCGAAATACGAACTTTACGTCATCATTAAATCGCCGCACCGGACAAATAGCGGCATAGGGTTTAAACTACTACGTTTTTAAAGCATTTAATTGCATAGACACCTGGATGGAGAAACAAAGGTCATCAATTTTTAATTTTGTTTTAAATTTAAATTATCTTTGATTAGATGGTATTAGGTTGGCAACTAAATTTTGTCAGTTTTTGACATAACGCCTTTGTTTAATGTGACATTTACATTTTGTTTTCTGTATTGGATAAAGAAATTTGTTGCGGTCAGTTTGGTATATTATATTATACGATTCCGTTTAATATGAGTCTGTCACGTGCTGATATCCGAAAGCTCCTCAAGTATGAGTTTTTGCGGGGCGCCAATGCGCCGACGGCCGCAGATCGCGTTAACAAGGCCCACGGACCGAAAACGATTACTGAGCGAACAGCACATCGGTGGTTCTCCAAGTTTAAATTGGGAAAGACGGAAGTTGAGGACCAGAAACGCAGTGGTCGGCCGAAAACCATCGATTGGGCTGGTGTCCGCAACACCATCGAAGAGGATCCGACGATGAGTACTCGCGATTTAGCTCATGAATTTCGCTGCAGTCATCAAGAAATTGGGAAAATTTTGCGTGCCGAAGGTGAGTCTTTCATTCTGTTAAAAAAAAAGCTGAAGTCTTTTGTTTTCCAGGCAAGAAATGGGTGAAAGGCCGATGGGTGCCCCATGAGCTGACAGACGCCCAAAAACAGAAACGCGTCGAGGTGGCCAAAAAGCTTCTTCGCCGGCAACGCCGATCACCGTTTCTCAACTCAGTGATCACTTGCGATGAGAAATGGGTGCCACTCGTGAATCGTGAGCGCCGCAACCAGTGGCTTTCGCCTGGTCAAAGACGCAGTGGCACGCCGAAACCTGACTTTCGAGCTCCAAAGGTGATGTTGTGCGTTTGGTGGGACCGACGCGGGCCAATTCACTGGGAATTGATGCTAAAGGGCCAAACACTCACGGCCGAGGTGTACTGTGAGCAATTGGAGCGGGTTCGACGCAAACTCCGTAAGCGCCGCATTCCCGTGATTTTGCTTCACGACAACGCCAAACCCCACACAGCTCGTTTCACGTCCAATAAGTTGGTGGAAATGGGCTGGGAGGTGCTGCCACATCCGCCGTATAGTCCAGACATCTCCCCCACAGACTACCATCTGTTTCGGAGCCTACAACATCAAATCAAGGGCAAGAAATTTAATAATCGTGAGGAGATTGAGCATTGCCTCACGGAGATCTTCGCGTCGAAGGGCCGTGCTTGGTACGCCCGTGGCATCGGCCATCTTGAAGACCGATGGCAAAAATTAATAGAATCACGTGGTGAATACTTTGAGTAACCCGTTATTTATAAAATTTGTTTCTATTATTTCGTTGTTGTTTAAATAAATGTTGTTGAAAAACTGACAAAATTTAGTTGCCAACCTATTAATATAAAGTTGGAAAAGTACTTGATTTCACATTTACAAAATTTTTAAATCAAAAATGTTAATCATTTAGTGATGGGATTTTTCTTTTTGAAAGAGCAAAGAAGGACGGCAAAAAACACCAACACATGTTTTTTATCTGGTGTATCGAATAATATATCAGCACCTGATTTCTATTATGATACAGGGAAAGTTAGCCGCCTTCATAGGTATTCCATATTGCTTAATTACTTCGAAGAGCTGCAGCTATTTTTTCCAAAATAATTTGGAAATTCAATGAGAATGTTTAGTAAAATATCCCGAAAGTGGAGAATAATAGTATTTCATCCAGTTGATTATTTGATAATAATTTCACTGTTTTGTCATACTTCTGAATTTCCGTCTGCTTTCTTTGTTAAAGATTAGCTTAAACAAAGTCGGTACCTGTATTGAACTTGTTCGCTTCATTTACATTATTGGCTATTATATAGCCTACTGTAACAATGTTTATTTCCTACAGATTATCAGACAATAACTACCATAAAGTTAAACAATCATAGTAAATGAAAAACTTAAAAAAATTTGACCCTTTCCAGCAGCGCGACAAGAATCAGTCGATTACGTTATTCGACAATTTAAAAAGAATCTGGTCGCAATGCAAATACGGCGGACCTCTAAAACGTGAACAACAAAACTGGATAGTTATATAGCCCCTATTTGAGCAATATAAGTATTATAATATAGGKAACAGTATTTCAACCTAGACGAAATAAAGAAGTATAGTAACATTTGGAGGGTACCAAAAGATTCAACTCTGTATTTTCAGTAAAAGAAGACTTGTAAGACTCAACAGACAAAAAGCACAAAACATTTGAAACGCCCAAGTTTCTAATGATTAGAACGTCCTGGTTGTAATTAGTAAATTCAGATAATTCTGTGAATCGAAACAGTCGTCAGGGATCATGACATGATAAAGAAAAGCGAACTCGTATTTAATTCTTGAGAGACACCAGAATTAAAAAAACAGGGAAAACAGAAAATAGTGACAATCTAAACCAGTTTTATTGTAAAGTATTTTGGAAGTATTTTGTAGCCCTGCTATAAGACACATGTACAAAATCGGGAATGGCAGAGGAAATGCACTAGAAAGTTAAAGAATTTGGTTAAAAGATTCGGTAGCGACATCCATGTATGCAAGATTATAAAAAAGCGCTTGTAGTAATATGAGTATTAGACATATTGCCAGGGATTCAGGTATTTGTGTTATTAGCACTCTTTTAAAAATAAATGACGAAAGCTTGCCCAGGTTATAACCTACCTGGTTACACAGAGCGTACGGCGGCTCGTGTGGTTGTCTGGAGAGCGGGGTGGGCTCGTTATTAAAATAGAAAATAAATTGGGCGCCAATTGATTGTTAAAAAAAAATGGTAGCATGCACACATTGACCAACCAATAAATCAAAAAAAAAAAAGCTGTGTGCTAAAGTTATATATATTGAAATCAAGTTTGACAGATTTGAGCAATGATGTTGTACAAAACGGAGCTAGAGCCCATACGTATGGTTTCCTCACACTCAAGATTTTAACTTAGATGTTTAATGCGAAAATGACTTTAAATTGATATTTTGGATAATAAATAAAGAATATACGATAATAGCTTTCACTTAGCTGGAACCTAAGCCGGTGCGGATTCCTTCACGTGATCGCTTTGTGGCCTGTAGTGCACCTGACTTGGCAACTTCCAGAAAAAAGGACCTCTAAAGTGGTTTTCTGATTTTGAGCTCTATCCTGACTTTGAAGCTTCTCCTGGACTTTGACTTGGAGTTTTAGCCTTCTCCTAATTTTGAGGCTTCTCCTGACTCTGAGGCCTGTGTTGGTGTGCGGCCTCGTTAGTGCTCTGGCTGTGGCTTGTATACTTGCAATGTACGTCGCGTCAAAGATTCAGAGATTGCAAATTGCCGGTATATTTTGACGTTTTCGACTTAATTTATAACAATTTAGCAAGCTGCTCAGAGATAAACGTGTGAAACGCACGTAGCCACTTTTATCAATCCCACTAGTCCCGAATAAAAATTGTTACAAGAAAAGTTATAAGAAATATATTGAGAGTTCTGTGAACAGATGGCGCGTGCTGGTACTTTAATGAATATTACTAGCGCCGGTAAAAGTGCACGCTACACCATCCCCCTCCAACAAAAAAGGGACTACTAGGAAGGACCTTTTTTAATACCTGAACGAGAACTAATTAATTTAAAGGCCAGAAGAACAAGATAGTAATACCCAACCCCTGCGGTACAATCAAACTTATGAAATCCCAGGTAAATTTTGATTCTGGACTTAGCCAGGGAACCCGCATGCCCCCAGAGGGTTACGATCCCCCCAAACGGAAAACCAACATAAACAAAAATCCCCACCCCGTTAACAACCGAAACCCACCCGAAAAAGACCAGAAGAAACGCGGACCCAAACAAAAAAAGTGACAAGGGAGCTTTGGAGAGACGCACAGAGGCCAATCAGTCTCGACAGCAGCGCGAACCGGGCTCAGACAGACCGCAAGGAAGGGAGCTGACCCAGCCGTAGTGATAGGACGACACCCCCGAGGGGATGCCGCCAGTCGAGCTACAACCTCCCCCCACGGCCCATCCTCCTGAACGCGCCCGTTATAAACCGCTGTCGAAACTCCAGGCCACTCCCAAGCCTCCCCAACCCTTTTAAACAAAAACGCAAAAGGGTCCGAGTTTCCCGGTGAAGAAAAGAAGAAAAATAAGAAAAGAAAGGAAAAGAATTAGTGGAACAATACGAGATACATACACGCAAGGAAGTATGATGAAGACTCCCAAATAACCAAACAACTTCCACTTGAAGTAGATTCACCCACTTCAAGTGGGCCAAAATAGATTTAAAATATCTACCCAAATATGTCGGGTAAACTGAGTATTATCCAAACTGTTTTAACAAAAAAAATAAATTCAATATGGGCAGTAGACCAATGTACTGGCCATGAAACGGCTTCCCTGGGACAAAAAGTACCCAGAGGAAGGACAAGGGCCCCAACCACGCCCCAGATCAGTAATGCCCTGCCCGAAACGACATTTCCTCCTAATAATAGCAAATTTAAAAAAAGTATTATGAAACTTCAACACAAAAAAAAAGATTTTAGCAGTCAAGCTGGGTAACTACGCGTACCAAACGCCCATACTAGGGTACTAAATCGGGAAAAAGTCATTATAGGGTTTAATGTCGAAGCCGGGAAAAGACAATCTAGACCGCATATTTGAAAGATACTTAACCTACTCTATTTGCTAGACTTATAACCTATCACTATCAAACTAAGAAAAATAATATCAGAGAGTGAGAACAATATTGCTCGGTGATATCCCTAACCGAATCAGCAATTCATTCTCAATTATCATGAAAATATCTGAGTGTTCAACTGAGATAGGATAAACCAAATGAAAACACCAGACAAACGGTTAGAGCTGTGTGGGTGTATACCACACTACTAACTTTCCATGAACAGGAAAGTGGTGCCGAAGATAGGTAACTATCCCACAGAAACATCTGAATTGGATCCAAAATACGGTTTCAGATCCTTAACATGCCAATCACCAGCGGGGTGATCCGTTCATGAACTCCAAAGTATATACTAATTTAGATAATTTCTTTTTAACCTTACATAGCACGTATTTCGGTGCTAACTTTGCGGAAAATTTGTTGGCAGCGTCTGACAAAATTTTATTTCTCCGCCAAACCTTTTCTCCAACATCAAATGACAATTCACGTCTCCTTAGATTATACTCTTTGACGTTTTCTTATAAGCCTTACTAAGCCGCTCTTGCACGACCTTAGAAATGTCCGATATTTTACTAACATCTTCAACGTACTGTCCGCGGTCATCCGGTAACAAATGAATATCTGAAGTATTACTTATTTTTCCGTAGTAATCACCGAAGGTTGGAACGTATCTTGCAAAATTTAAAAATGATGGAGTAAATCCAGTGACTTCATGGGTAGCCGTATTTATTGCATGCTGAATTTCAAACAAGTGTTTATCCCAATCTTTATGTTCCGAAATGTAGCTCCTAATAGCGGTCCCAACTGTTTTATTAACGCGCTCTACATAATTTGCTTGCGGATGATATCGAGCATTATACCAGATTTTTTGGATTTTATATTTTTGCGCCAGGGATTTAAAATTTCTGCCTGAAAATTGAGTACCATTGTCAACTATAACAAATTGTGGAACGCCATAAACAAGAAAAACATTGTTTTCGATAAAACTACAAACGTTGGAGGCGGTAGCTGCTCGCATAGGATGCAGCAAAGTGAATTTTGAAAACCAGTCCGCCACAACTAATAAATAACAATGTCCCCTTGAAGATCTCGGCAATGGCCCCATAATATCCGCAGCTAATATTTGGAAAGGGTATTTCACGTTTTTCTCCGATCCCATTAATCCAAGCTTGCCTAAGGCTGGAATTTTTTGAGAAGCGCAAACATTACATCTCCGAACATAAGTCATGACATCTTTACGTATTTTAGGCCAATAATATTGTTCCATAATTTTGTGAAGTGTTTTATAAAAACCAAAATGACCTGAAGTTGGAGGATCATGACACTCCTTAATGATTTTAGACCTTTGCATTTTAGGGACAAACAGCTTCCATTCATTGACGTTACTTTTCATACTAAAATTATTAGGCACAAATTTATAAATTGCATTGTCCACTACTTGAAAATTTGGGAAGTCATTAGGACATTTCTTTATTCTTTCCCTTAAATTAACATAAAAAGAATCCGCGTTGTTCTCGTCGGAATCAACTTGACAAATTTGTGATACCGGTGCCCGCGATAGTGCATCTGGAACAACATTAAATTTTCCCTTACGGTGTTCTATATCATAACTGAACTGCTGCAACTTAACGGCCCAACGAGCTAAACGTCCTGTTGGTTCTTTTAATCTATTTAGCCACAAAAGTGAATAGTGGTCTGTTATAATTTTGAAATGAGTTCCCTCTACAAACGGCCGGAACTTTTCGATAGAAAACAGCACAGCTAGACATTCTTTTTCAGTTACCGTATAATTCCTTTCAGCACGCGATAAGCTTCTACTTGCAAATGCTATAACTACTTCATCACCGTCTATATTTTGTGTTAGTACTCCCCAAGACCACAGTCAGATGCATCACACTGAATAACAAATGGAACCGAAAAATCTGGACTACGCAATATTGGGGCAGATACTAAAGCTTCTTTAATTTGTTTGAATGAACGCTCGGCTTCTGGAGTCCAAACTATTGCCTGATTTTTCTTTTTACCTTTTAGAATATCATTGAGAGGCGCTACTAAACTAGAAAAATGAGATATGAACCTGCGGTACCACGAACAAAGACCCAAGAAGCGCTTAATTTCTGTTGTTGTATTGGTCTAGGGTAGTTCACCATTGCGGTTACCTTTTCGGGATCGGTGCGTAGTCCGCTCCCATCTACAATGAACCCTAGATATTTAAGTGAATTCTTAAAGAAATTGCATTTTTCCAGGTTAACCACGAGACCAGCATTTTTCAGATTTTGTTTAACTTCTTTTAATAATTTTATGTGATGTTCAAAAGTGGAAGAAATTATTATAATATCGTCCAGATATACAAAAATATTCGGTTCATACTTAGGTCCAAACACCGCGTCCATCAGGCGCTGCTGCGTCTGCGCAGAATTGCAAAGGCCAAACGGGACGACTTTAAAATGAAATAAACCTCTGCCTGGCACAGAAAATGCAGTTTTCTCTCTGCTACTGACGTCTAACGGTATTTGCCAAAACGCTTTTCTTAAATCAATGGACGAGATGTATTTAGCGTTTCTCAACATACTAAGTATTCTATCCACACGTGGTAAAGGGTACGCGTCATTTTTAGTGATGGAATTTAGACGACGTCCATCAAAACAAAATCGATATTCCCCAGACTTTTTCTTAACCATTAAAACAGGTGAACTCCATGGACTACTTGACTGTTCAACAACTCCTAACCGTAGCATTTCATCCAATTCTGAATTCAATAATTTTAATAAGTATGGTGAAAATGGGTACTGCCTAACCTTAAATGGTTTTTCGTCACCGGTATCTATATGTAAAGTCATTTTGTCGGTAAGTCCTAATCTATCTTTACCAGAAATTTCTTGAAATGAAACTTATCAGTTTTTCAGCCTGCTCTTTTTCATTAACGCTTAAATTTTCCAAAGTTAACAAATTAAAATTATTTAATGAATAATCCTGATTGCTACATGAAACACTGATATTATTGTTATCGCACTGAACTTCCCAAGTGTTATTTTTAAAATTTAAATTCAACATGAATTCATCACAAAAGTCGCTGCCTAAAATAATAGAGTGCTTCAGAGAAGGAACTACCAAAAATTTCATTATTTTGCAAACACTTCCTAGACAAAGCGGTATATAAACTAAACCTTCCACCTTCTGGCTATTACCATCAGCTGTATGTACGAAAGTTTGCTTCTTATCGACATTAAGATTAAAATTTTTCAAAAGATGGAGTGCATATTCACCAATGACCGAAGAATTTGCCCCAGAATCTAATAATGCGGTAATTTCAAAGTCAAAAATTTTTAAGCGAATATAAGGCCTATTATCTAAAGTCTTCTTAACAAAAACTGGAGAAACTTGATGACAATTTTGTATTTTTTGAACTGCATCTGAAAAATTCTTTAATAAAATGCAACCAATTTTGCCAGTCTTTCTTATCAGCCTCAGTTGGATGATACACAAATTTATGTTTGGAGGTCTTAAGTTGTTTAGATACGCTCCGACCTCTTGAAACATATCGACCTTATTCGTTTTTTGAACAAGAACAGTTAGTTTTAACTACATCAGGTTTTCCACAAGCATAGCAAAACTTATTTCGTCGCTTAGTACAGTTACTAAATACATGATTAGGTTGATTACAATTCCAACAAGTAACAGTTCTATCCGAATGTGTTATAGACCTACTCTTATTTGGTGTCGAATTAACTGGAGGTTTTGTAGATACGGTGGCTATTCGCTTAGAAACTTGGTGACTCCTAGAAGAGCATGGTTGTTCGCGATCTACATATGCAAGTTCTGGTTCAACACTAGAAGTATTCGGAGGCGTACGATAATTTACCTTGATATTCTGGGCTTCATCAATCTTATGACAAAAGTTCAACAACTCTACAATCGAATTAATATCAATAAGAGCAAGGTGACTTGTATAATGCGGTAAAAGATTCCTACGAATGTACTTTAATTTAGTGACTTCAGCTACGGGTCTGTCTATTCTACTGAAAAGCGTTTCCATTACAGCAACATAAATGTGGACTGGTTCTTTATGTCCCTGTGTCCTAGACCTTATTTCATCCCAAATTCTGTCTTCATAATCAGACGGTAAAAAGTGAGTCTTGAGAGCTATAACTAACGAATCCCCAATTTTTAATGTAACTTCTTACTGATCTAAACCATAAAAGTGCACTGCCGGAAAATAAATCAATGGCTGATGAAAAAGTTCTTGTTTCCCGATATTTCGTGCCTCGCTAAGTTCTTTAACCCGATCCCAAAATTGATTTAACGCTAAAATTATCATCACCGCTAAAATGCAAGTTCCACTTATAAACTGGTACTGTTTTGGACGCACCCGGTATACCGATCGGAACTTCTACTAAAGAGGAGTTCGCTGGAGATTGTTGACAAGAAATTTCGTTCTTTGTAGGCACCGATTGTTGAGCTTCCTCTATTTTATTCATGAAGTAGCGCATCTAATTCTTAGACAAGTGGCGTGTGATTCAATTCTTAAAAGTTGTAACAAGATCCTTAATTTTTGATCTACAGGAACTACAATACGTTTTACGCGATGAAATACATGAATTAAACGTGACTTTATACGTTTATATCCCGAATCGCTAACGGGTCCGTCAAAATCATCAATCAGCTGACGAATTGATTCTAAAATGCCATTAATCGCGACAGTTTCTCTATCAAAATCATACTCAGGATCGACTAGTTCAGTATTACGAAAGCGCTCAAGATCAATAGCCCTTGCTAACATTTTTCTCTTAATGCTCGCATCTTTCCGCGTAGTGACTATACCCGTATACGAAGTTCATAATTTAATTCTCTGACAGCAAAATATCGGTTTAATTCCGCGATATCCATATTTAAAGTCACTAAAAAACTGCTCAAGAATATGAATCTACTGTACGGACTGTTACGAAATAGAAGAACGACCCAAAAAAAGATTAAACCATTTAACTAATTATTATTCAGGAATGAATATTCCGAATACCGATAAAATGTTGAATCTATTTACTGCTACAATTCAGCACACCTGTATGAAGCGAGAGATTCAATGCGCGATAAGCCAAAGAGCACAAACAAGTTTTTGTCGCACCAACACAGTGTAAAGAGGAACCTTGTAATTTTCCGTGATTGAATATCTTAAATTTAAACTGCCAATAATTGTACAACTATATTACAAAACTTAACTCGAGCCCCACGTCAAAGGGTGCCAATCTTGTATAACCTACCTGGTTACACAGAGCGTACGGCGGCTCGTGTGGTTGTCTGAGAGCGGGGTGGGCTCGTTATTAAAATAGAAAATAAATTGGGCGCCAATTGATTGTTAAAAAAAATGGTAGCATGCACACATTGACCAAATAATAATCAAAAAAAAAAGCTGTGTGCTAAAGTTATATATATTGAAATCAAGTTTGACAGATTTGAGCAATGATGTTGTACAAAACGGAGCTAGAGCCCATACGTATGGTTTCCTCACACTCAAGATTTTAACTTAGATGTTTAATGCGAAAATGACTTTAAATTGATATTTTGGATAATAAATAAAGAATATACGATAATAGCTTTCACTTAGCTGGAACCTAAGCCGGTGCGGATTCCTTCACGTGATCGCTTTGTGGCCTGTAGTGCACCTGACTTGGCAACTTCCAGAAAAAAGGACCTCTAAAGTGGTTTTCTGATTTGAGCTCTATCCTGACTTTGAAGCTTCTCCTGGACTTTGACTTGGAGTTTTAGCCTTCTCCTAATTTT
>QCXZ01000003.1:46859740-46881684 GCA_025024175.1 Rhyzopertha dominica
TTAAGCAATCTACGATCCATCGTCAGGTCAGGTCAGGTCAATTTCTTAATTTCTAGTACTTACCCTGATATCTTTCAGATCAAAATCTAAGAGTAATTTGGTTTGCGTTACTAATAATTGTCTTTGTGTTAAGCGCTAATGCCAAAGTTGACAAAACCGAACTAAGCCATTCTCATTCAAAAAATTGTAGGAGCAAAATTCATTTCTGTAGTTTCATTCTCATATAATTATGTCTGTCATGTTTAAATCGAAGGTTGCTTTTATCGCAGAACATGATGTTTGCATTTCATTGTGCATTTTTATCAACCATGCTGTGCATAATTAATTGACAAGCAAATGACATTGAAGGGAATTATTCGTCACAAATTATATTTTATACGTGAACTGCAAACGAGATGCAGTCATCGTATGTAGTAGAACATCAGAAATAAAAACAATTATATATGTAGGTATTACTGAATTTCGTAGTCACTTAGCCATGCAAATAGTTTAAATTAGAGGTAGTACAAAATTAGATCTACCCGGAGGAGATGCTATATTCTTTTTGTTTTATTATTGCTTTTTTGAGTGTACAAAAGAAAGTACCTAAATTGCATTGTTTCTTGGTTACAGTACTTTTAGCTTTCTATTCTCTTTATAAATTTTTTGTAATGTTTAATACTTACGAAGATTTTGTTTTATTCTATTTAGTTTTTCCCTCTTTTAATAAGTACTCGCAGCTAGGATAGGAGGTATGTGCCTATTGTGTTGTAGCAAGTTATCTCATGTCGTTGAACGTCATTGTGGTGCTTGTTATGTAAAAGAACTAGATCGTTGCCGTCAATGTCAACTTTTCACTAAACTACATTGGATTGCTGAAGTGAATCTAATAGTTCAAGCTTGCATTTAAACTAAACCTGGTTCGGATGAAGCTTATTAATGTATTGGTAAAGTTTATAATTCACCCAGTTAGATGAAATTTAGGCTTGATATTAAATTGTATATTCACAGTTCTCAAATAATTAGAGGACAAGCTGGTGTCTTGAAAAGAGTTCGTTTTTACGTATCCGTATGAAGAGGTAGGACCAAATTATAATTATAACATTGGAATACGGGACCTATGTTTATAGGACCTTTTATCTTTTTTTTGGATATTCTCACTATACATTCCAAATGTATACTTTCATTTGTTAGTAATGCTGCCTGTAACCGAAGGTATAATATCTTAATTTTCATAAATTTAATTATAAACGTTTCCTTTATTATTAATTTTTTTATCTTGGGTGTATATTAAGTAGCGTTTTGTAATTAATACGTCTTATTTTTATTGTGTCTCCAAGATCACAATTTGACAAAATACAGTTACGTTATCCACGCTGAAGGAGTCCAGTCAAATTTGTGTATTGATCTTATAATATTCGCGCCTTAGGTGTTTGGCTTGCTAATAACGATGGTAAAAGAAACTAAAGCACACAAAATACTAAACGCTTGCCGCCCTGTTATTTTCTCTCTTAACAAATCACCTCCGGCCTGCGGGCCATGGATCTGACGAAAAGTCAAAACGACCCATGTACCACCCGTAAGTAGGCCAGGTCCACAGAGCCCACCGCCACACCCAGTGATTAATTCGTTGCCAACATAACGACCGAGGAAAAACCGAATATGAATAATACACCCGGGAATGATGTGTGTCGCGGTAAACTACGATGAGCGCCAATTACGGGGTTAGGTTAACGGCAGAGCTGCAGGATGGGCAAATGACAAGCCTAGAGCAAGAATGGGTGGAAAATTAAAGATGTCGATCTAAATGACAGGCCTGTTGTGACGGTTATGGGTCTGGTGACTGCACAGTCGTGTACGTCATTAGCAGAAGTGCCCACTTACCGATATTATGTATATTCGATTGAAACTGGATCATTAGGTGGGTCTTTTGGAGCTTGATGAAGGTCTATCTGATTTTATGGATATCGCGATGAAGCGGCTGGCGGTGTTGAAATCAAGTTTGCCAAATTGTAGCCCAACTTACTGGATTAGTAAAAAAAACTATAGATAGTCTTATACCTATCTTGTGTCCCAGGTCAGTTTTTTATACATTTAAAAAAAACCAGCATAGGGGGTTTGAAATACTAAAAATAAATATTTGGACTCACTGCGTTTTTGTTGATCAGATCTGGATGGCCTTGGGATAACATCTCATCCCTCGCAGCATTTTTTTAAATCGAAAATTGATCTATTTCTCAAAGTGAATTTTTTATTTTATAATAATTAAGTCTTTAAAAATTGTACTTACGCTTAAATCCACTTTATTGGTTAAATGGTAAAAACAACAAATAGCCATCGTCTGTACCAACGCAATAAATAACAAAAAAAACATGGAACCCTTGCAATTATTTTGACTTTGGTCAAAAATCTAGAATCAAGCAGATTTGTGTTTATTTTAAATCATTCAGGCGTTTATAGTTTTTCATGCAATGATTGCAATTTCGTTTATGTTGGTCAGACAATACACACACGTGATTTACAGGCTTATTGAAATCCCTGAAACACCTTGTTGAATCGTAGTGCCCGGTCGAATGGCAGTGCTTGCTCTCGTTGGGTACCTCATAATCTAACTATGGCCCAAAAAGAAGATCGAGTCAAATGGTGCAATTTGTTTAATCCCGAGCACTTCCAAACAAATGATGGCATGTTTCGTAACCTAATCGAGTCTTGTTGCCATAATTTCTTTAGAATATCGTCGTACAGTAAATGTTGAATTGTGTGGCAAAAGTCCTTGATAAATGGCAAAAAAAAACAACCCCAACATTACGATAATGCTAAACTTCATACTGATTGCGCTAAAATCGTTTTTTTGCAAAGTACTGATATCAAATTAATGACTTAAGCACCTCGTAGTTCCCGACTTCGCTCCAAGTGACTAACGTTTCCTATAAACAAAAATAAGACGCATGGCTACTGCTTTTCCTGCCCTGAAGAAGCATTTAATGCATTCAAATCTTACATTTCAAATATGAGCATTTTATAATGGAATAATTATTGTTTAACAACTAGTTTCAACATATTAGAAGATGTATAGAATGCAAACAATAAACCTATTTATTTTTATAAAATTATTCATTGCTATTCTCGAAATTTTTCGACCGGCAATCGTATATCAGAAATGAAAATACTCAAGTACAGGGTTTCTATAAATAATTCATGCATTCAGGGCGCTTATGGAAATTATTGGTTAAATCAATTTCCCGCCTTTCAGGAAAGTGACGTATACTTGTCATCTGTCGATCTTTGAATTATTTGATATATTTTAATATGAGAAAACGCCTGGGAGTGTGTATTTTCAACATATTGTATAGTGTTTTGTGGGATAAATAACTTTAAAGTTGCAGAAAGCTCACATGTCGGAGCCGTGTTGTGACATTGATCTGCAACCTCCACTACTATCGCCGTGCATATTGTAGCTTGGCAGTAGTTACAAAAAGGCGGCACAAAGAATTCAGAAATCAACGCCGCCCGCGTTGCATGAATCATTTATAGAAACCATGTACTAACCAGAATGTAGTAAAAGATAGTTAGTAACAATGCACCTTCAATGAAAAATACCTTTAAGAGAGCAGTCTGCTAAAAGCAACCCTAAATTCAAAATAACCGTTTCAATTACTTCAATATCGACTGTACAAGCGATGTGCGCTATAATAAGAGCGTTATTGCCATGTCCCCAAAAATCTGTTCCTTAAACGTTGCTTTAAAGCTGCAAGCAGTCAAATATGTCTTAATCAACTACCCCGGTCATGTACTGTGTAATGAAGTCTTATTTATTTATAAGGATGTGGGTGAACAGTCATTATTTCTCATATCTAGGACACTGCGTTTGTTCCATTTCATTAGTATTGGTGCAAACATTGTTTATGTGTAGGTTACTAACTCTTGGAGAAGGGTAGGGAAAAGTCTAAAAGTATTGACTAAGAAACAAATGAACGATGAAAACGAATAGTAGCATACAATTATTGCACCATTAGGTGTTGTTTAAATCAATGAAAATAATTTTCTGAAAGCGTCGTCCATTCAATGTTTAGCATGATATGACGTCATCAGCGCCAGTTGTATTTGCAGGCATGTTTTGCTGTCATGGTTTGCATTTTAAAACATTGAGGGCATCGCGTGACGCGTCAGTTGTCACTTTTTAAATCTTCCTTTTCAAKCGGCTTTTCAAAAACCGCCCACTTGAAACTCGCCTAGGAGGTGCCATGAATATTTGACAAACGGGTGCGAAACACCTTTGAAGAAGTTTTACGTAATGATATCGCGCACGGTGGCGCTCAGGAAAAGACCAAAAAACCGTCCGGGTTGTTATTAAACGTTAATAGGCTGGTATTTTAATAATCGGTTCCGGTGAAGGGAGTCCGCTACGTTAACCCGTTCCTGCATGAATTAAAGAAATGGTCGTTAAGTGAATAATTAAAATGTGTCATCAGCGCGTGGTGGCGTAGAAGAAAGGGCAGGGGGACTGTCCCCCTTTTTTATTTTTTATTTATTTTGTACTTATTATTGGAAGATCGCCCCTGTATACGAACATGCTCCTTTCTCGAAAACATTAGCCGCGAACGACGTTTTTAAATAATTTACCAACGACACGTTCTTGATTATAACTGCGAGTACACGGTTGATCCGTTTGGGTTATTAATGAAAACACATCGGGGCTGACGTTCACACATAATTATTTCAACGAGTTGCACGGCAGCGCTGCAGCGCTTAGCGGGATTAAGGGGGGCAAGGCCGACAGAATTCTTCAGACATGAGTTCAATGTTTACTGCACCCATCCAGACCGCCATGTGAGTAATGTTATGCTTATTCAAATGAAATAGCGCGATTGTTTTCAAATAAAGATTATTAGTTGTAGACAAAGAACCAGAGCTTGGGGATAAAATTTGTGATAGTACTGGTAATAATAAGTATTTGCTGTTTCTGCCATCTTTTAGAAATTACCACAAACTACCTATATAACAGTAATATAACTTACTGGCTGCCTGGATATGTACCATCATGTTGCAACAGTCCTTTTCCATTGTCTGTACAGTTTGTTTCCTTTAAATTTTCACAAAAATGTATAATTGTTAACACAGTCATTGAGGCCTCCAGAGCAGTATTCCGTAGTGGTAGATAATCCCGGGTTAGTTGGCCTTGTGCGTGGCTTCTTCTTCGCTGGCGTTTCGCCCACTGCTCTGTGGTGAGCATCTTCAGAGGTTAGTTCATCCTCGACGTAGTTGTCTCCGAGCGAACACAAATTGAACTCAGCTCTGAAGATACACAGCAATGAGCGAAATGTCAGTGAAGAAGAAATCGCTACGATCACGGCCTACTAACTGGTGTGAGGGTTGTTTGTAACGCTAGTGCTTAACAGTACCTAGATATAAACTTTGGTGCAGCAGACTAAATTGTAACTTGGGCAGTGTGGACTGGCTTCTCTACAATAAAATTTAGACATTCCAATCCAAGGAACCTGGTTGTTGACTGATGTAGCCCTTAAGATGATTGTGATCTTTATAGGAAAAATATACTTTTTTCTTCATAACTGCTTCTAAACACTTAGACGAAACTTCTTATTCGAATTCGTTGATCAAATGTGCTGCAATAATGCTTCACTATAAACACTTTTCAAGATGGTTGCAACACAAGTGCAATGTAAGAAAAACGGAACTAGAGTGAAAAATAAAATATTGATGCACAAACGCTCATGGTTCTTTTTCATTTTTGTACTCATGTCAACGAAATTGCCATGAAGCGGAACAAAATATATATTACTAAACCAGAAGTCTTAAGGAACTGCATTGTAGGGTTATATAGGAACGCTCTTGTATTAATCACAATATATGAGAGGCACAGGCGTATGTGCCAAGTAGTTTAAGGTGGACGTCTTCATACTTTCCTAGTATTTGTAGCGCGTAACTCGGCCTCGCTCTATCGCTGGTAAAGAGTGACAGAAAACATCGTCGAAGCACCATATATATTATAATTGACACGTACAACTGATGTCGATTGGGCATATTCGCGCATGCGTCACGTATCCACTGATTTCAGAATAAGTTAAAGAAACGCTTGTCTCAATTGTTCAAATGATTGCGATGTGTTTTCAGATTATTTTTTGAGCTTCTTKCATACCTTACATACTTACCTGTGATCATTGATCGGGCTATATCGTTTTATATTTTGCACGAGAGTATTTTGGGTCTGCTGTACCAAAAAAGGGAGTACCAGATACACTTTTATTTTAGTTTACGTTAAATTTAATTTCTGCTGAAATCCTACTGACTTACTCGTGATAGTTCATATTGTCACTGAATATATGACAACTGTTCGATGAGGCTGTATAAAAATTTATTTAAATGTGTTCACTGTTTGGTAAGCTATACAACCTTTCAATACATTTTTAAGAACTTTATAAATAATAGGTTCAGATTAGTGCAAAATTATCTTTTCTAGATAAACACACACCTTTTGCAATATAAAAATGTAGCACCGATGGTGTATCCAGGAGAACCGAAGGGGCCAATAATTGCCCGCTCGCGCTTGGTGGGCGAAAATTTAAACACTACAAACATGACATGTAAATGCTTGGTTAAATAATTTAATAATACATCGTTGAAACTTGCTTTTATTATTTTATTCTGAATTATTACAGATTCTCGTAACTCGAATTAAAACAAGTAATAATGTAAATACGTCTATTGTGGAAGTTGTCATAAGTAGTGTCGAATAGTCAGTAACCGACGCCTTTGATAACGCCTGTAGATTTTACATCACTTACATTACTAGATTGCATAAAAAAATATTAGAGAATGCAAAAAAGAAAAACAGTTGATTTTGTTGTCTAGAAGTGATTTTATTAGTTGTAATTAATATTAACAAAGTTGTATACTTACTTACTGCATGAAGTGTATTGTTCAGTTCTTAGTATCTGATAAACGTTAAAGTATATCTATATAAAGAGTTATATATATATACCTAAAGATATAGTGCCAAGGACAGATAAATATAACTTCATATTGTGTTATGTTTGGGGAAAAGGTGCACGATCAGACAACACCTGTTTTGTAACCAGCAGCATAGCTGCCTACAAACTGGAAAAGTGTTTCACGTAAGTGGCGTTTACTGATTTACCGCGACAGCACTGCCCAAATCCGCGCCGCCGTCGGAAGCACATCCGCACAATGTGTTTATTATTATTTATTAAATACGGCAACACGCGAGGCGAATAATCGGCCGGCAAACAGCACTACAATGCAGGTATTTACCGGGCGAATTAATCCTAGCCGTCGGCCCGTTTGATTCCCGCTAATCAGATAATTATCAGTTTGCTTTCCGGTTTACACGTGTTGGTCAACACTCCACATGCGCCTTAATTGACGTCTTATCAAAGCTCTTTCCGCTTTCATCTCGCCGAAAACGGAATTGAGAAACGCATCTCCATTGTCACGGAATGGTAAAGCAGGCTTTAACTAACGCCGGGAGCGGGCAGCGTTTGTTTCTGGACATGGACACGCGACGAGCTAAGGAAGGGTATTACCTATCATTAATAAATATAGTGGCAGTTAAGAATTGCATTTTAGTGTTACTACATTCCAGGAAAACTCTCTGAACTATAGTTCTTATGCAGGGGGGCGTGCTACAAGAAAATAAGGATTTTTCCACTGAAGTGCTATAAAGTAGTTGCGTTTACATTGCCGTGGTGCAAACAACTTAAAACAAAGACGGACAAGTGTCCTTTTACAGATTTAATATGAAGAAAAAAGGCAACTGCTAAAAAAAAAACGCCCTCAGTAGCTTGCTTTTGCAGTTTTACCGATGATTTTTTTTCCACCTGTCGCTGATTTAGAAAAATTTACGCCTTTCTTCCGCTTGACAAGAAAATGTCCTCAATTTCTTCATGTAGCAGCGATGGCACGATGGCGGCATCGTTTTTAGTATTGGGGCCCGCCTCCAAGATAAGGGGGCCTATACAAAAAGAATCACTGCAATGCTAAAATAGTAGATACATATCTACTCTTACTACAGTAACGTAACGCTGTAATTTGAAAACTATTATAAGCTAATCCTAATTTACATTAGCCAAACACTGTGCATGCGTCATAAATACGGTAATATTAATATAAAAAGGTAACAGGTCGTTTAGACGCAAGTTTACGTTTAACATTGCTAATTGGCATTTGCAATAATTTATACTTGTCAGAGTATATATTTAAAATACGTTTTTAATCCAAATACTCAATGCTCTTGAAATACTAAGATTTTGTTAATTAACGCCATTTATTAACAAAATGCCAACAAGGAAAAATACAATTATATAGGTACAAGTTTGTTCCATTTAAAATAGTATAATTCCTAAGCCGCATTATATTATATCACCAACCTTTCAAACTTAGATTTTACTAATTTCGTCAAAATCTTCTTATAATCCACTCATTCGAATCATCCTCTTTATACGAGTATGCATTATTTTCAACGTTTAAAGCATTTAACGCTATACTTTTTTAAACCATTTCATATTCGTATAATTGTTTTCTTAAATTCCGTTTAAAAATTGTTTCCTCTACTGAAAGTAGTTTTATTATAATTTTCTGTTTATTCTATTCATTTGTATGATTTTTCATTTGTTCGTAATTKGCKCACGTGTCATATTTGATTGATTTCTATTGACTTTCATATTGTTACACGATTACCAGTAGTTAAAAAACAAAGGTTGTAGCTTTTTATACAATGTTTTGTAGAGATGTGAACACTACAGTTTTCGTGTAAACTAGATTTTAAGTCATGCTTGCATGTCCCGTTGCTGTGGCAACAGGCATTATTAGGTAGGTCGATTAGAAGGCATTTTTCGTTATACCAGTATAGCAAATTTACTTATGGCATAGTAGTATACAAACAGGGTTTATAGCTTATTTTACTGGAAAACTGTGGATTGATAAGGGTGCCTATGTATAACATACTATAGTTACAAAGTAACAATATTTTAAACCAAGCCTTTGGTATATAGGCAAAACCATTTCTATGCTGTGCTGTCTGCACTAGACCTAAACTGCACTGATGAGCTATAATGACAGCGAAATAGATCTATCTCCAGTTGGTTGCGGTGTAGACAGTACAGCATAGACATGCATTTGAATATTTTATGGGATATATTGAAAAAAAACTTGGAACATATTGAAAATGGGCCAGTGGACATTATTTCTCGCACAGCTATGCCATGGAATTAAAATACCGAATTTGATGGTAAACAATTATTTCTATATAATAATAATTGCAGCATCTACAGTTTTTTTTGTTTTAGTTCAAATTGTTTGCTTGTAGAAATTCGCACCATAATAATTTAAAGTGGAGAATTGCGGGATAAACTGAAATAAATAAAACGTCATTTTTTATGATTTTAGTTCTGTGGAAGTCTCATGCGAAATGTAGTTTTCGGGGAGTGGTAAAAGTTAAGTCACATAGTCATATGTCAATTTGAAGGCAGTAGCTATTTACGCTGGCGGTGATTTTTGCTTTGAGGTGTTAGTGTACGTATTTGTAGATTACAAAATGTTGAAGTTCATATGATTTTTGAATAAAAATATGTCTATGATCCTGTAATTTGAAAACTGGGGAAATTTCTCTAAATCAAACGTTTATGTCATGATGTAACTGCATGCATAAGAATATTTTGTGTTCAGGTGCACTATATTTATATTTGATTTCCATATTTAGATTTAAAATGCTACCGAGAAGAGGTTTGTGATGTCATAATATTAATTTGTTTTGTTAAAGAGTTAGTTGTGCACAAAATGAATTATGAATTGCTTTAAAAACAAGGTGATTCACAAATAAAATCAAAATCCCTGTCAGAAACGTAACAAATTCTGATTCATTTTCATTGCACTTCAAATATTTTACTGTGCAGTATAAAATCCTATAACATATTCGGAATATCTCCAACGACATTGACCTATTTTCGTTATTGTTGATAAATCTCGCGTTATAGTCGAGTCATCCATGCTCTGTATTGCTGTTTTAGATAAACATTTGCTCGTTGGAAGTTAACGATGTTTTGATAGTAAAACCTGAAGAAGGATGAATAATTTTGGTAAAGTTTACTGACCATTGTTAAAAGCGTAATAAAAAAGCAAAGTAGTTGAATTTCCATTTTTTTGGTTTTGTAAATTACCTTGATTTTCAGTTTTTTTCGAGTACGTTATATAAACGCGCGTATATTTTGATAAGTTACATGTTGTAGACTATACTGAAAGTCAAGCATAGGTATTTTTGTCAGCCCTTTGACGAATATTAATACCGCCCTGACTCATTTGTTTATTTATTATGTTTGCTATCCCAAAGCGGTTCTCACAGCAGAGAAATGTGAGAGAACTGCAAAAACTGCATCAGGTCCAGATTCTTTGTCTTTGAATGCTTAAAAGGACGAATGGAACCGGAAATTCCTTATATCTACATGGGAACAAAGAAGTTGCCCATAGGCAGAAAAAGTGGCCACCCACAGACAGAGATTGTATCTCGTGCCAGAAATGACCTGAACCCCACTAAATGTGTTTCGGGAAGCCTAATAATAACGTTTACTGAAATTTTGACACAGATCACCAATAATGTCCGCTGTTTCAGAAAAGTTTCGTACATGAATCTATTTTTCGCTAGCACCATAAGATTCGGCAAGCTCTGCTATTGATGCCAACCCTATTTATTTTACGTATGACCCACTGTATCTCGTTAAAAGTGCCGCATTATACTGATTTAATTGTCAAAATTAAAGAAGTAGTACCTACACTAATCAAAATACACTATCGATATACCACATTTATTCGAAATAAATTAGCACGACAACAGCAATCAGCAGGTATATTCAACTTTTTGTTTTAACCAAGTTGGCTGGTATCAGCAATTTCTGATACATTAAGTGAAATAAGGAAACACTGCGAATACTWTTTTGATTTTTAATGCATTATTTTACAAAAATCACATTTGTGTGCCTTCTCCAGATAATTATTATAGTCTGAAGTTTATAATTTGTCCATTATGAGGTAAAATAACTTATACTTGCTTTTTATATAAAGAGATTATTCCAACACAAACTTTTAAATTTTATTGACGTTAAAAAGCGTTAAAAATGTACCGAAATGTATTGATTTTTTGTTTTTACTTTTGCTACATAATCGCTAATACTCCATAGATTTTAAAAATCTTAAGAACAAATTATGCTGCATCTTGAAGTAGTATCTAAAACATGAACTAATGTAGTTCCTTAATATGTTAATGAATAAAGGACAGGTTTGTTGTTTTATTAATATTTCAGAAAAATATTTTTATTATATAAAAAGAGCGAGTGTGAAACAGCCTACAGAAATTTGGTATTAAAAAATTGAGGACATATTGCTAAATTATGTACCTAACAGTTAATTACTTTGTATTTTGATTGTTTGTGACGCTATGTGAAAAAGCATGAACCTTTTCTATTGAATTACTTAAATAATTGAGATTAACTTGAGCATGTTGGATAGCTAAAATTAACACATTCATGTGTCATCGTTTTCCATGTGAACTTAAAAGAGCTGGATGACAAGGGACTAAACAGATATAAAATGGAAAATTCTTAATTGATTGAAATATGGTTCGCTCTGCGAATGCAACAACTCTGCCTGCTTCTTAACATCGTATCTGACGATTAAAGTAAACTGACAAGACACTGTCAACTTTTGCACGTAGGCGCTAGAAAGTTTACGAAATCATGGCGAAAAATATTCGCGTTGTCGGCGAAATGTACGTCAGCACTACCTTTTCTCAGTCGTATTAAAGAAGTTGCTAAGAAGTTATTAACGAGACGCCAAATGCCATTTGTCATCAGATAAAATCGTTCACTTTGAACCGGGGCAATGAATCATCGTTTGCGGTTGAACTCGCAGTCGTTTTTATATTAAAACGCCTCATTTAGAGTTGGGTGAATATAAAAAAGTAGAACCGCGGTTGGGCCTTGATGCGCGTTAAATTGGTGCGTAACACTGATCCGAGATTCTCGTTAAATAATAAGCAGTAGCCATGTTTTGATGAGTATTGTCTCACGATTTCTTGAATTCATTGCTAATTACAAAGGACTGTAAATACAACAAATGACAAATGAAAATAATGGAAAAATCAGTTTTCTTGGCAATATTAACAGAGCCATAGATAAAGCGAATTTTGGGCACCCATAATATGAGTGGCAACTAGACTTAAATTTAATGATTGGTACAAAAATCATGATTGTTTTTGCAGGATGTTTAGCTAGTGACTGCAGCCAAATTCTATACATTGAATGAGACTATTAATCACCCCCTTAACTACGAAAACGCATAAAAGGAGCAAAAGTATTCTACTATACATGACAGTGGGTGCCTAAGAGCTCTCCCAATCTTAACTTTTGAACGAATTAAGAGGTTTTAATGAAATGTGGCTATAAGCTAGTTGCAACTGACCTCCTTCTACAGGTGCCATTTTTTTTTCAAAATCCAGGATTAGGTATTATTATCATTAGGTACCACTCGAAATTTTTAAATAGCAAGGGCAGGGGCCATGTTACCCTTTGTTGTCGGACAATGCATTCCAAAATTATGGCGGTTTCAGTTTGTAACTATTTCTGGACTTCTAGAATTCTCTCCCATCCCTTTTTGAATATTTTAAACTCAAAGATTCGGATGAACATGCAGCTTCAAAATGCAATAAAACAGTCTAAATAATCGACACACATACACACATGGACGCAGGTTTTCAGATTGAAATTTAATACAGCAATTTCTTCTACGAAGCCGAAAAGAAACTTCCTGAGGTTGAGGACCCATGCATTCATATTTTCTAAAATTTGAGCCAACAAAGATGTTCAAATTAAATAGGTATCTATACAGTATGCGCAGGATTGAGTTTACAAGAGGAAAACGTTTTTTTCTTTGATTGTACGCGAAACCTGCAAATGAATAACATTTTCTTGCTTGGCCTGAAATCGGCACGTCTGTTATTAAAACTTGATTATTCTGGCTCAGAGAAAGAAGAGTTCATAATATCTTGATTTTGGATATCGTTATAATTTTCTGTTTTTAAATCGCATTGGCGCTTTTATTTTTTGACAACGATATCACTTTGACAAATTTATGCAAGTTACATAACAAAAATGTTTGTGAATAACATTAATTTAATAAATGGGTACTCAAAGAAACAGCTTTAAGATAAAAAAATCAAAGTAATTTTTATCTTTTTGCCCTTTTTTGCCTCCCTGAAATTCCCTGAATTTCTTTAATCTACAATGATGCCACGGCCTCTAATATCCTGTTTTTTTTTAATTCTTCAAAATTATTAGGCAGGTTATCCCTATATACAATTTGCTTTAAATCTTCCCACAAAAAAATCCAAAATTGTTAAATCGGAACTTCCGGTAGGGCACAATAATGGACCATTTCTTCCAATCCACTGATCTCCAAATTTAACGTTTAACCAGTTAACAACAATGCGAGAATAATGTGCAGGATGGGCTTTTTCCCTTGATAACCAATAAATTCGGAAATTTGGATTAACATCGTTCCTATATCTTATATTCTATGATGCAACTGCTGCCATTCATTGGTAGAAAATGTTGCTTCATTAGAAAAAAACGTATGTGATAAAAGTTTTGGTGTCTGAATATTTGATCTCCGATCCACATACAAAAATATAGGTAGTGGTTTTGCCCATCTCCTGATTTTATTGTATGATTAAATTTTGGATTGTATGTGTGAATTTTCTTCTATTTCAAAATTCTCTGTCGCATTACTCCTTATTGAAGTTTTTTATTGATCTTGCACATCTTCGTCGTACGTCTTTCTTCTGTTTAACAGATCAAGTTGTTAAAAATTTTCAGGCTCCCATACCAGAAGCTTAAAACCACCTGCACTATAAAAATCTTTAAAGTAAAATTAATCATTACTAAGTCCACAGTCAAGAGAAAAAATAGGGTTCTTTCTAGTGACTCATATTAATGAAGTTTTAATTACAGATTGTTGGTTTTAGAACAAGCAACAAATGTTTTTTCTTTTGGGCTTTGGCGTGAATCAAACACATATTTGTTTTCTTTGTAAGCTCATTCCGACCGTACTGTATTAAAAGGAAAGTTTTAGAAGTAATCCTAATAATTATCGGGACATTGAAGTCATTGCAACAGTAGGACGAATATATTTTAAAAAATGTGTTAGAAGGACCATTACGCTGAGACAGTAGAAATTAGAGCAAGCAAGTTTGAATTAATAACTGTTGTTTTTCCTTTTTAATCTTTTGGACAAACGAACCCATTTAGCAAGTACATGTGTGTGAGGTGTGACTAGCAGTGAGACATGCCAGAAGTTAGTAATACCAGCTATGGACGTAGCGGGTTTCCGCTCTGGAGCTCAAAAATACTGAGCGACGAACGATCAGCTGCAAATGCGCCGGATGACGTTAACTACTATTGCATGTAGTAAAACTAAAGTATATGCATATGCCACTTTAAACCCTCGATTCTGAATAGATATTTGGTGGTTTGAACGGATCGATTCCCGGTCAGAACAGGCAATCCTTTTTGAAAACGCACATATGTATATTAGCCTGTTATTCCAATAACTATCTCCTACGTTCATTACAACACATTCAAACTATAATGATCCCAGCACTACACAATATCTTACAAGAAAAAAATAAGACTTGTAACTGTATCATTCATCAGTTTCTTTTCAGCTTTGTTTTTCTGGGGGTGCTTGTTCATTTCTGCTTATCTACTTATTTAATGATCTTCCGGAACGAATAATCATGGGAAGCAGATGCAAGTTGCAGTTGCTCCAGAAATTGGCTCAATTAACGGACGGCGGGACCATGGCCGAAGCGCTCATTATTCCGAAGGTCCAATTTTTGTTGAAGGTGGGTGATGACCCGCGTTGGCCGTCGGCGCTAATCCGTCCACGTCGGCGGGAAGAACCGGCGGGTAAGTGGAACGGGCGTTCAGAGCGGGATCAAAGGGAATGCGCGATGGGCGAAGCAGAGCGGGCTCCCCCGGGACGTTATGTCGCATGTACATATACGCCGTTAATGTATTCATGTCATTTACATTCGCATTTACCGTTGGAGAGGGGTGGCGCAGAACAAAAGTATCCATTATTGCGTATTACGTAGATGATGCTTTTTTGCCGTCATTTAGAGAAACGCAGGAAGGATGCGAGGATACACTTAAAGAAGCACAACAAGCGATGCCTTCCGAATGAGGTGAGATAAAGGCTGGGAAAGAAAAAAGTCATCAAAGGGAAAATTAATGTATTCTCAGAGCCGTGCGGTTGATTTTATCAATACGTGTGCAAGGTTTTGAAATGCCGGCCCTAAGCAATTCCAGATTCAATGGTGTAAGATCCGGCGCCCAAGGAGCAAAATAGCTTGAAATGTTTTCCGTGGATCCTCGGCGATTAATGTAAATTAAAACTTCTAGATCGGCCAGTGTATCAATTATGATTCTAATTTCACTCCTAAAGCCCACGTCCCTTTTCACGTCATTCCGTGCTGTGATTAACCGATTTAATACAAAAATATATTTAAAAAAATCGTTATGAAATAGATACTTAAGTTATTAGTTTCCTGAGGAGGTAAAAATTCGCAAAATCGTCATATAGAATCCTAAAACCAGAAATATAGATATTTAATAAGATTTCTGGTTTTGCCGCCCTCTTACATTGCCACCGGATGCGTCCATCTCTTCGCTTCATAGGACCGCACAGTCCTGTATATTCTAGTAAGACCTATATTGTACTCATACAATTGGAATGGCATTTTTTAATATAAGTTGGCATTCTGTTCTAAATTTGTGAATGTGACAACTACTCAAAATACATTTTAAAAGGTGTATTATAACTGCTATTTTTATCTGAAACAGGACGTGCAGTATTTTTGGCAGGAACCAAAGTAAAAGCGTCACAGGAAGTAAGGAATTAGCATTGCATTCTAGTCAAACGTCGTACTTCTCGTTTTCTTGGTATATAATTAATATACATTACGCTAGATGCCAATTAAGTATCTAGAATTTTAATAAATTACCTGTTCATTTCTCTAAAGGAGATGAGAAAAGAGGTTACATAAAAGTTACAAAGAGTGCATGAATTTACTAAACCGTAATTTATAAACTGTGTGTAGTTCACGAAAATTTATGGAGATAACTTAAATACAAATTTATGAACCSCTATCATCATACACATATCACAGTACAAAAGACATCTTTGGTATTTTATTATGTATATTGTGAAGTACACATGTAATATTAAGTCTCTTGCTTTTATATGTATTATTATTTAACTATTTTATTTTTGTGTACGTGTTTATTCTTAGAACCGAAAACTTGTGTTCCCAATTAATGGCTTTTTACAGTTTGGTTGAAATGTTMATTCTAAGTTGTTTTCATTGCATGATAATTTAAATGATTAAAAGTAATCACTAAGTTATATTTTTCCGAGACATGTAGAATGTGCAGGTTCGCGCATAGAGTGATGTGAGCTATACTGCCATTTGTACAAAAACATAAGCCGGACTGAAGCATCTTGAAGAATAGTAACCCTGCCCATCATGACATAAGGAGTGTAGCTATCACCAAATCTAAAGCGCAAGCCTGAGACACACAGACGAAACTGAGAAAAGACGAATAGAACTTCTGGAGGGAAGAGTTACCACATAATATTAGAAACATATGTAATAAAATATCGGGGACACATCCAGAGAAGAGAGGGAGACCATGTACTAGATAAAGCTTGGGAAATAAATGGCAACAAGCTCAAAGAAGACTTTATTTGGAAAACAACAATAAAATAAAAACGAAGAGAGAAGTGGTCAGCAATCATGAAAGACAAGTACTAATAAATAAGCAGTCAAACAATAACAGACAGCAGCTCATCCGAAGAAGAAGAAGAATAATGCAGCCAAACTAAGCCACCATCAAACATAGAAACATCAAAGGAAAGCATCCATTAGTTGGGCGTACCCTGAAAATCTTACCATTTTAATCATCAGCTTCGCGTAACATGCCCTATGTGGAAGCCCACTACCAACAACCGTTTCACCTATCGAGCGGGAGCGGTAGAAATGCCTACTGTAAGCTGGTTCAGTCAATTATTAATAAATCTGCAGAATGTGTAGCTAAGAAAATTAGTTAAAAAACACACAGTTGCATTCAACTGATCAAGAATAATCTTGTATTTATGGAAGTAACATATTTTCTCCTTCATTATAAACTAACGTAATTTAAAGTGACTGATACATATTTATACTCGTACTAAGGACAAGATCTACTTATTAAAGCCAGGTTCTGCTTTGTGGTAACAAAATTTTTGTTTCAAATATTAAGATTTTGCATGTACCTCTTGTTCATAATATTTCTAATTAGGTAATGTGCTTTCATGACATTTTCTTATAGATCACTTTTTACAGTAAAAAATGAATTAGACATAGTAGGTAATGTTTTGAAGTGCTGCTGACGACATAACACCACACATTGTTTAAGAAGTTTATGACGTTAATTCTTAGTGGCCAGACTCATCATGTTATATATAAATTTTCATGTTATTAATTTTTTGTAATAACGCGGGCCTTTTAACCCCAGTCTGTTCTTTGATCACTTTTGGATTCTCGAATACATATATTTGACGTTTTCTTTATTTATAAAGCTGGTAAGAGAATATGGAATAATTTGTTTAAATAAGTAGGTACTGCAAAGGCTACGATTTGTTTGAACGATAGTCTGTGTTTTTATCATTGCGTTAAAATGACGTGCATTGCTGCGTGACCAATGAAGATGCATATTTGCGAACAGCTTTCGCAATATTTTTGCTACTTTTAAAGTGAATTATCTTGAACTTTACTATGACAACAAACAAAAAACTCTGATTCGGAATAAACGATGTAATACTAGTCCGCCAGAGCTTTAGTGGATTAAGAGGCAATATTACTTGGTTCGTATAGGTACTTTATAATTAATGTCTTGCAGCTTTTAATTCATCTAAAACCCACTTTCCTCCAAACTCTTGCCCACTAATATTTTTAAGTGTCCCGATCTTTGAAATCGAACTGCCTACAACTTCAGTTTATTACACATTCTAGACATTTTCTTATATAACAAACGGCCGTCCAAGACGCTGGTATGTATAAAAACGTTTCATTACCTACGCTCGCCGTGTGTACAAAAAAAATCACTTGCTCGAATCCGAGAATAGCCGTTGCGTTCCGGGGCTTGGTTCGTTTCAGCGGTAATAAGGAGTGATATTTAAATGAAGGCGTAGGCGTATGAAAGGTCCGCTTCGCTAATATCTTATATCACAAACACAACCGTTATCATATCAGGTTAATGTAAACACATACGCTACCGGGAGATATGTACCTCAGTGGGCTTTGTTTAGATGCCAGGGGCGTAACGCAATTAGGTTTCGGGATGGAAGGTGGATGGTGATGGATCCAGCGATGTGTTATACGATGTCAAAATAGGCGTTTAAATGTACTGCGCACGGTGCTTTCAAGTATTTTTCTTTTTAAAGAAAATAATTGGACGAAACTTTACCATTTTTTAGGGGTTACGCTAAACTGATCATTGTTTTACAGTTTCAAAGGGAACACGTATTGCTACTTCGGGAAACATTTATTGAAAAAAAATAGAAGGCTAACTAGTTTGACTTGAAAAGGAAACGCTACGAATACCTAATATGAATGTCAGAAGAAGAAGTTTGATGTTTGAAATTCAAATAATAGAAAACATATAAAATTAACCATTACATTTTTTGGAAACTGTGGTATCGATACGTGTTTTTTGGCGCTTTTGCAGTTTAAAAGGACCGACCTGGAATATTTTTTTATTTATTTTTAAAGAATAACACGACCACCAATTTTAATAATGTTAATACCAACATAGTCCGAAGGAAGAAGTATTCGATAGTGTCGGCGTAATTCTCTCTCTATAGACGACTGAAAACTTGATCGGTGGCAAATAGGAATGCCATCACACGGGAAATAATATTGAATCTGTTCATGGTGTTTTGGAAATTTTTTGTTGGCTAGTATATTAATGCATGCATAGCCGCATCAACAAAACAACCGAATTTTTATTTGTTTAAGGTCAAGGCAACGTGTGCGTCATTATCAATAAATTGAATTGTCTAGCTCTGATTTAAGGAACTTATAATCCATGTTTATCACTGATGTCGTCTGGATTACTTTTAATCTGATGTTTAATTCGGACATAATAACTGTAAATACCAGTAGCTGGAGAGCCAAACATAAGATTGAAGTTAGTTCTAAACATTTTTATGAAATAGCCGTAATTAACCTGAAGATAGCGTCCGCACTTCGGTATTATATACTTCTGACATTTTCCGTATAGTAGTGTAGAATTTTTTGATTTGTTACGGCTGTGCTTTAACTTAAAATTTAAATAATTTTACTTTATGAAGTTTAGGCAACTGTTCGTGACATTTCTATTCCCATCGCCATTTAGTTCAAGCGTTTAGCCATCCGTTTTTTTTTTGTAACTAACAAAACTTCCAGACTTTAAAGATTTAGGAAAGAAGCTGTACAGACAATGTACGAAATTTTTCGTTCTGCCTGGTAGCGAAAAAACGTCGTAAGCATTTAATATAGTTTCGCATAAAAAAAGATGCAAACTTAGAGTATACTGGATTTTAAAAATATTAGGTTTATGATTCATAGCTGTTAAAATGTCTGTTACGGTCTCTTATTTGGTTTGGCGATCTTTGGCAAAACTGCTAGTTGCATATTGTAACCATTTATTGAACCTTTTTTATAAAAGTAGTTTTTGTCGGAAATGAACATCAATATCAAGGCACTGATAAGTTTTTTGGAGGTTTTTTATTATACTAAAATGCATGTCTATGCTGTGCTGCCTGCACCGCAACCAACTGCAGATAGATCTATATCGCTATCATTATAGCTCATCAGTGCAGTTTAGGTCTAGTGCAGACAGCACAGCATAGAACTGGTTTTGCCTATATACCAAAGCAATGGTATGTATGATGTAAGTAAGAATTTAGATGGCAATGCCATCTGTCAGCATTACACTGACATGATGACAAAGCCACCTATCTGCATTAACGGGTACTACTTCCTAAATGAAGTGACCTGTTTTTTTATTATGTTGAGACAGAATTGTCCACTTTAATAAATTAGTATCTCCATCACTTTCCTAACAGCCGAGCACCAACCGTATTAAAATTTAGTTTCAAGTGAATTTAGATTATTATTTCCGTTATGTGTGGATTTAGTGGACACACATAGTCATTGCCTCTTTTCCCGTTGAGGAGGTCAATTGAACTTATGCTACTCGGTCGCAAAAACCCCATCTGTAGTTACCTGTCAGCAGCGCAATCAAATACGAGTAGAAGCGATGATATTACTTGCACATACCCGCATATACCCGCTACCGGTTTTCTCACCAGCGGATTTTCTTGATCAAAAGGAAATACACAACTCGGCGACGTCAAAAAGGCGTTTAAGCATTATTAATGTCGGAGTACTTAGGCAGTTGCGTTGTAAATCATTGCTGACGTATCACCCACACACCAGTCAAGTGGCTAAATCATTGCACTCCCGACTTGCTCATGCGGAACGGTGTACACGGCCGTCCGTTTACGGGCTAAACAAACCATAATGCGTATTACAATACTATTAGCACCCGGCAAATATGAATTAAACAAACAAATAGGTTCAACAATTTTCGGTTTACTGCCATCTAAACTGGATTCTCATCATGTTATTGAACCATTCAAAGGAATATTGACGGACAACGCTAAATTTGATTTTTCGCCTCCCCAGGTGTCATCTCAATTTATTATTAATTAAATTAATGTACTTGATAAACTCATATTTCATAAAACAATATTTTACGTCAAAACATTAACTTAATGATATCATTTACGTTCAAGAATAAAAAACATTTTTTCCAAGATTATACATTAAAAAAACTATAGCCAAAATCACGAGCCCTACCTCACCAATAAATAATAATCAGAAATAAATCTGTTTGCGGTCAAAATACAAGGTAGAACTATTMTAGAAGAATTAACGGATGTGCATGTACCAAATATCGTTTCATATAATTTTTATAATTCGATATCTCTGCGTTTTCCTTTCAAATAATGTATTTATTGATTTTTTTCTAGGGATTTATAATAACTGCACTGAAAATGGCCATTTATTGGTCTTAAGATGTTCACGCATGTTTTACAGTATGGAGCACCTACCAGACAACTTCAATCGATTAATTGCAAATATGCGAATTTGATATGACTTAGGGGTGACCGTTACAAACATTTATGGATATGTTCTTTAGCATATCACTCGAGGTCTGTATGATTGATAGTCCTGTCCTGCTGTTTTGACCGCAGGCTTTGTACATCAAAGTTTGAAGTACCTACTTTTGTTTCATAAGAGTCGACTAACATAAATTCAGTAGATAACTCTTTTTATGTATATCAGTTCATTTGAGGTAGATTTTTTCATTCTACTCATTTACCCACGTCTAATGGAAAAATTATCCATTATTAGTATTATCAATTCGAAAATAATTTGTTTTTTGTTGATTTTTCGCGATTCCGCTAGAAATAGCAATACGTCTAACGGATTCGATAGAACGATATTTATTTTGTTTTTGGATTGGAATGATCGTATTTCTAAAATTTTTAAGAAGATGATAGCAAACTCGCTTATATAGTATACCACCGATATGAAAACCTCAACAATCGTTATGTACCAAATTATCACAATTACAGAAAAGAGTACATGTAGTAACATGAGATACAAAACTCATAGATGTACCATAATTACACCCAAGTCCAGTACTTCATTACAAGAAGCAAGCAGACGACCATCCCATTTTAATAAAAATTCAGGACATGCTGCTTTTCAGTAAAAGTAAGTTTAATTT